>JAKSZP010005323.1:0-238561 GCA_022478985.1 Massospora cicadina
ATCAATCTGGTGTACCACTCCTTAAGCACACCCCAAGTCATGATCATTATTGGCAAAAATATCCCGATACTTTTCAAATAAGGCCATAGCCTTATCTTTCTGATTTACTGATAGTCCTGTGAGTGCTTCACGTGGGACTACAGTTAGTACGCTAAATGAGGCATGAGCTGGTAGTCCAAGATCTTCCCATGAGCCAAAGTCATGAATATGTCAAACTTCCCCAATAGGGATGAAGTGTAGGTAAGCCACCACTTGGTGCCACCTAATTGTTATTGTCTCCTTCTGTAGGTTCGTGAGCAGCACCTTCACCTCCCCATTCCAAGGAAACAATAGCCCCAAAGCCATGTGTGGTTCTAGCCGCAAGTGCTGATGAGGCGCCAGGATTTCTCCATACAGTCCCTTAGGAACTTCGATTTTGAGCCCAGTCCCTACTATGCCCTGGTATCCAGATGGTAAGTTTAAAGGGCGCGTTGCTCAAAGCGGGATTCCTTTATACTCATATATCTGGTTGGGGAGGATCTTGGTCCACCAACTCAGTCACTGATAGCAAACAGGGATCACTCCATCACTGTATGCTAGATTGACCTGACCAGAGTGGACTGGATCTGTTGGGATTCCCCTAGAGGAAAAATAGACTGGAATCTATTGGCCGAACATAGTAATGGTTTCTTCCACCATATCTATCACAATGCCAAATTTCCTCATGAAAGCCGCGCCAATTAACATATTGTAGTGGTTATTTGGCAAGACCACCGCCAGAGCAGACACCTGGACTGAACTGAATCATAGGGGCAACGCGCTATATGCTCCTTCCAACACAGTGCTATGCATTTCTGCCATTCCATATATATTACTCAATGATCCACATCCAGTTTCAACATAAGTTTGGCCACTAACCGGGTGGAGACTATGTTCACTGGTGCTCCCATGTCTATGATCGTGCAGATTTTTGTGTTTTGAACAAATATGTCACAATAAGTACATTCTGAGTAAGAAGAATCATCAGAGTTTATTACTTGTATGTTCAAGGGTCTTGTGTTGCTTAAAAAGGAAGAAATACCCTTGCTCTTTCACCACTAAATTTCAAAATTCAAATATTACAATCATCCAAAAAATTTAGCTTAATAAATCAAATGAATAATGGTGGTAAAGTCCACTGAACGCACCTCTAATTATTTGTCTTTCACTCAAACTCACCCCAAATCACAGAACCCTTGGTTGCTAACTTGTGCATTGACCCGTACACCTGCTCCTAAACTGCAGCTGCAAAAGCAGAAGCAGATTAACTTTTATTAAACCATGGTGGGATCACAAATGATACCACCACTGTACAGCCTACCTCAGTCAACTCTGTGTTGACTGAGGGTCACCTAATTAGTGCGCCCCACCCTGGAGGCACATCTAAGGTTTTACCCATGGTAGTAGGTGTTAAGTTTTCAGCCGATGGTGCAAGCTAAAATAACTTAACAGTGAAATTGAGGATATAAACTCGCTTTTCAAATGGAACTCCTGCTCGTAATTGGGAATTAGATTCTCCAATAATCCTCAATAATAGCCAAGTAACTCCGGTATACTAACCATTCTTAAGTCTACTGGCATCAACAAATACAAGACCTTCTGTCTTTGTACAAAATCAGGAAATTATTCCTCTAAAATTGGGACTACTTCTCCAGCAGGCAGCTATATACTTCTCTTAGGGAAGAATAAATATACACAACTATATAATATAGATGTAATGGCAACAGATACAAATATCCAACAGACAACAGATGGATAATAATTAATAAACTAAGCGACAGTAGTTATTAATGATCAATAAACTAGTAAATGATGATTAATTGATTTAATTGATGTTTTATTAATTGGCCAGGTGCCAGTATTATATACCTCTCAGGCATCTCCTGGCTGAACTTATCTATTAGACGAGTTCATTCATATTATGCTAATCCTCTGCTGGTCATGGCAATAATTATAAAAAATCCCCAAGTCAATTTGGCCTATGAATTGACTAAAAATAACAATTGTTTCAGCCCAATTGGAGGCAATTTTACTCTTATAATTGGACAACTTTGGGTTTTGAACTCAACATCAAAATCTTCCTGATTAGAGCTACATCATAGCTCAACATCTAATAATAAATGGGAAATAAATATATGATCATAAAAGATGATGCACCCCAATTTGGGATGCCGGCAGGCCTCTCAATAGCACTAATTTTTTTTTTAGTACTAGATGGTCCCAACCCAAGGGGGGATTCATCGATGTTCTCTCAATAGCACTAATTATATTCATAATCTGGACAACTTTGGGTTTTGAACTCAACATAAAAATCTTCCTGATTAGAGCTACATCATAGCTCAACATTTAACAATAAATGGGGAATAAAAAATATATGATCATAAAAGATGACACACCTCAATTTGGGACATCAGCAGCCCTCTCAATAGCACTAAGTATGCCCATAATTGAGATGTCTATGTTTAAGTGCTTAATTATCAATTTCATTAAATCATACCCAACTTCCACCTTAGTGCATTAAGATTAATATACTAATTTAGGAGGTGCAATTTAGTTAATGCCGTGGGACCACTTTGCACCCAAGTGAACCCATAATTGGCTATAATATAATATCATAGCTATTATTAGCTACAATTATTGGGCACCTCAAATGCAATTAGAGTGGTTATGAGGTGAATCTCAATTATCAAATTATGCAGATGAATTGGGAGAATCAAAGGATCCATCAATGGAAGTAATCTATCAGCATTGATATTTTCTCAAAGGGTTTATTTCTGAGTCAACCATCAAAATCTAACAGTAGGGAGTATTGCAGCTCCCAATACCTCACATGGGGTTTATATGGCTTTGCCAACTGTCTCCACTTCAGAAATCAGCCTGGGTGCCCAAACTGAATCATCAGAAAGTGTTGAATCAGTTGGTCATCTTTTTTCACTTCCAACACTACCCAAAGCGGCCAAACTGAATCTACAGTATTTGGTGAATCAGTTGGTCATCATTAAAATGGTTTGGAAGGTAAACAACGCGCATCAACTGAATCAACACTGAGTGTTAAATCAGTTAGTCATAATGTTCATTAAAATCAAAATCAACATCAAAATTCAAATGGGACTAGCCAAATAGCCAATCAACCAGCTGAAAAATCCCTACCAGTATCTTCTGATGGTCGGATGAAGGAGGAGTAATAGATTGGTTTGATGATGAGCCAGAATTACAAGTCAATTGGCAGGGAATAAACCCAAACCAGGTAAGCCTACTCAACCTGCAAAAAATCAAGTAGCTACTTGGAAGGCCCAGCATGGCCAGCGCATAAATACAGAGGAATGCCAGCGCCTCCTTCTGGTATTCCCCCATGAGGAATCCACTAAGTTACATTTAAATTTAAATGTGAACAAAAATAAGCGAGTGAAGGATGCCTCAGGAGCATGGCAGAAAAAACTAGTGCCTGCACCATCCACCATTGACCCTCATGAAGCTGCTTTTGTAGCTTAAGTGAGGAAAAGATGGGCAGAAACTCGCTCACAACATGCACTCCCTAGGTCCACTCTTGCTCATGTAGTTAGAGTCTACTATGGACATAATCATGTTGAGTTTTATGCACAGGATTATTTTAGTTATTTTGAAGCCATAGCAAGAGCTTTTCCAGTGAACAACACTATTCATGAAGTGGTGGAAAGCCACTATATTAATGTAGGGTTTACAACTGCAGCAGATGCAGATCATGCAGCCTCAGTTAAAAAGGAGATTACGCATGGCTCTCTTCATGTGCTGAGAACTAGATCTAACTTTGAGAAAAATTCCTGAGTAACTTTCTCAAATCTTCCAACTACGGTGGACCCAGAATCCCTAAAGCTTGCGCTTCATCGAGGATTGATGGAATTTGGGTCATTTCTATCAGTAGACCTGTGCGCACCAGCCTGTTATGCCCCAACCCAATGAGCTCTTATTGCTAGGGCATCATTTATCCCCAACCCAATGGTGGCCCGCAAAATGGAGGTTATCCCACGCAATGCAGTCATTGGATCCTGTTCTGAAATCTTCTTTGTTGATACAGACCAGGCATGACCACGTTGCTCATGATGTAATGCTTTGGGCCAGCTATATAATAGTTGTACTGCTCATAAACAACCTCTATCATCTAGTAGCCAAGTCCCTGCAACAGGTAAGAAACGCTCCAATACAGCAGCAGCAATCCCACAACCAACCCACTGGGTGCCCGTACAGGATCTCACACTCTTTGCTCTTCGTGTAGCAGTTGAGAAGGCACAGCCAGTAGCACAACTTTATTCCCTTAGTGCGGAAAACCCTCTCCCTATGGGAACCCCTTCTAAATTGCCAGACCCTTCACCAGCCCAAAATAAGCGCAAATCTGCTTCTCATCAAGCTAACACAGAGGAAGCCAGCACAGGAGTGGCATCTAGAACGAATTAGTAACAAAAAATATCCCAAGGGTGGAACAGGTATGGAGTACCCTAAGTCAGGGTGGAGGCACCAAGTCATTGCCGCCCCCACCATCTATGGGTATTGCAACTCAGACGCCATTCTCAGTAATGAAGGAGGTGACTTAGGACTCTAATACATCAGATGATGCACAAATGGAGGAGTCTATGGAGCACCCTCAAGATACTCCTGTGCAAAGCAGCGAGGGTAGTATTATGGGCTGCCTTAAAAGGCTTTTATAGTCCCGTCAACTCAAGATAATCCCCCTCCTTGTCAATCAGCACGATTGCTGCAAAGAGTTAAGCTCAAGGGCTAAAAATGAGCAGCCTTACAAATGCAGGTTGAAGCTACGGTAACCCCCAGGATATGGAGATGGAAATCTATGAGGCCCCAAATAGGCATATTGACCCTGCAGTCCATGAACTCTAATGGACTAGAGTTTACAAGTGGAGAGCCCGCCTTATACCCAACTTCAGGTCGACTCATGTGGATATTGCAGCCATATAAGAGCCCCATATCCCCCGTCTGAAATTGAAGTATGGAATGACAAATTTTGAAAGTAACACCTGTTGGACACACTATGTGGCCCTTATTATCCTCAACCCCCGGGTGAAAACCCACCAATATTCAAAACACCTTGATGATTTCCTTAAATTGCTAAATTTAAAACCCCTGAGTTATCCATCTTTGTTGCAAGCATATACCTGCCAAATGAAGGCCAAGAGCAGGATTGTCTTTTGGAAGAAATTGCTCTAATATGACTCCCATGCAATACAATTCTGATGGGGGATTTTAACACTATATTGCGTTGGGTGCATGACACCTTTCCTCCTGCCACACAAGACAGATGAGGTACATCTCAGCTTCAAAATTTCCTCAGGACAAGTGGTTTCATGGATGTCCTCTTCCCTCAGCATCAGGCCTTGGCTGTATGCTTCGGATCCAAGGTGCAGCTCAGAGATTTACATCAGCTTCATGGATTGATATGGCCTTAGTGGGCCCCTTGCTAGCTGGTTGGGTTTCCTCACCTATAACCTGAGATAACACTATAAGTGATGACAGATCCCTCATGGTGACCCTGACAACAATCCTCAGACCATCAAGAAGATTTTGGCCAAGGATTGCTCCAGGGCTCTTGAACAACCAGTTTGCAAGAGAGAAGATAAATGCAGCCACTTGTGAGCCAGAGCACCTGGCCTCACCTCATTTGCGAACTTTACAAGAAAGATGGGCTGATACAAAAGCAAGGATCCTAAAGGTAGCCTACAATTGTGCTAAGGCTCGAATGACAGTGGCCTAGGCTAAAGTCAGACGTTCTGAAGCTAGAATAAGACACCTTGAAAGGAATTGCCGCCCAGTGCCTTCCTCTCAATGGTTGGAGGCTTTGGAATTGGCCCATGAGACATACCAGCAGGAACTTACTGAGCGAGAAGAACATGCAGAAAACTTCACCTCATCATGTTACTACACCCAGTTGTAACGGCCCATCCATTTCTTTTGCCAGAAGCATAAAGCCCGTTCAAAGGATCAGGAGATTGCAACCCTGAGGATGGGGACCACTGTCACCACAAATAAGGAGGAGATCACCAACGAGATCCACCGTTACTATTCATCCCTCTTCAAGGCTTCCTGGGTAAGCTCAGCAGATGTTCATGAATTCATTGTTGGACTCTGGAACCAATGGTTAGTTTCTCAGCAGATGAAGAACTTCTTGCACCAATTACACAGCAAGAAGTAATGGACATTCTACTCCACAGCCCACGTCTGAAGGCCCCAGGCCCAGATGGTATCCCGTTTGAGGTGTATCTAGTGGATCCCTTCACAGTTACAAAGGCCCTCCAGCCCCTCTTCTTGACCCTCTTGGCAGAAGGGGGAGTACTTCCTGACTCGAGAGGATCAATTATGACCCTTATCCATAAGAAAGCAAGCTGAGAGGACCTTGCAAACTGGCGACCAATATCACTATTGAACATGGACCACAAACTATTTACTAAGCTTCTAGCAAACTGCATGACTAAGTGGGCAGCACCACGCCTCACCCAGCTAAACATAACTTTATCCTAGGGAAATCGCTTTGGAAAAATTACAATGAGCTTTTGGCAACCCAGTCATCTACCTCGTCTCAAACACATGGTTTTGTGGCGCTTCTGGATATGGAAAAAGCATATGATCGAGTAAATTGGAAGTATCTGGACGCCTCCTTAACCCGCCTCCACATCCCACCTCAAGCTAGGACATGGCTATCAGCTCTTTACGCCCACCTTCACACTTAGGTACTGTCCCCAGCAGGCTTTACAGCAGCGGTTATAGCTGAACAAGTCTCCAGCAAGGGGATCCACTGAGCCCAATCTTGTTCAACATAGCTTTGGATCCTCTTTTGGACCTACTCCAGGAACGACTGGTGGGTATTTAGGTTCCTGGGAAGCCCCCCACCCGCACAATAGCCTTTGCTGAGGACACAGCAGTGGCAGTTGGATGTAAGAAGGACCTAGACCTGGCCATGGAGGCCCTGGATTGCTACTCCAAGGCGTCCAATGCAAAAGATAATACTTCTAAAACCGTTATAGTGTAAGTTGGTACCCTGTAACGCACTGGCTCCTTCCAATGAGCCACAAATGAGTTGGGCAACAGAATCCATGTTATAGACCATAGGGCTGACAGGGCTCCTGATACTACTCTCCTTGTGCGCGCGCTACAAGACTGGACAAGCACCCCCTGGAAGACAGTTGCAAGGATACTTAACCCCAGCAACATGCCTTGACTCCAAGACAAGGTATAAAGGGAGGCAATAGCTCTCCCAAGCTCACTCTCCAAGTCCAATTCTTGTTGATTCAAGCCAAACATGGCTGCAGTTAGGCAATATTCAAAAATAAACTCAAAGTATAAATATATGAATTTTAAGTTCTTTTATTTAATATTGGCCAGGTCGATAGAAAACAGAACTGAGAAGCCTCCAGCTCCCAGTTCCTTCCCTATATACACATGCTACAAGCTAATATAAAATATAACACAAGCTTATGGTGCTAATCTGACTGATGCTTGGTGTAAACCTTACAGCAGGATCGCGGAATCCTCACTCAATGGTTCTGTGCCAGTTCCGATCCTCAACAGTTCCGCACCAGTTCCATTTCAAATTCCAAACGAACCGCGAAACTTCTAAGCACCCATTCCATTCCATTCTTGATTCGAATCCAAATCAAATCTCAAAACTCCCCATTTTACTTGATTCTCGTTTTTCCTCGACTTGGACGCCCATCTTGCTCATTGGCCTCCTTCAAGCTCCTGCCCCTTAGGCGTTCCTGCCAGGACCAACTCCCCCTCCTCCTCCATACATCCAGACACAGCCTTCCCTGTCTTACCAAAGATCAGGGCAATGTGATGCTGAGGATAGACCTCAACCGTCACATACCTCATCTTTTCCTCTGCCCTTTGGTTTGGAACCTACCCGGGACACCTTTCAGCATCTAAGTATCCTCACCACACCACAAGGGGTTGCAATTAAGGATAATGAGGACCGCTTGCTTATTGTAATAAACTCTTGTGTAGCTAGCTGGAGCTGCTGGCGTATCACCCCCAGGGATGCGCCCTGATGGCGAAAGTTTTTCTTCTATCAAATCTATGGTTTCTCGCTCATGTCTGCCCCTCTATGAACAGTTTCTACACGAGGTTGAATGTGATACTTCGCTGTTGGATATGGGGATCCAACCACCCACCCACAGCTCTGACCAAAATATCCTAACCCTGCAGTGAGGGGGGCCTAGGTCTTTTGGACACTAGGTCTCATGCCACTTCAATCCTAACGGGGTTCCTTAAGCCCATCATTTGCTGGGATATGGCTCCAATGTTGCAATGGGCTCCAGCCTTACGCCAGGGTTTATCAGCCTCTCTAGGGCTTCCACAAACCTCACCTACAGCTGTGGGAGAGTGGCTAACAAACCATCCAGGCCACCGCCTCAAACCTTCATCAAGTTTTTACTGGAATAAGGCTCTCCTTGCACTTAAGAGGGCAGGAGTATGGGTAAACCACGCCTTCCCTTATAAAAGGAGTGGCCCTGGGATCAGCCCCTGGCATCACGCCCTGGTCCACAATGGGAGGATTGTTATCTCCCATCTCCGCCCTTTGGACAGATCCCCTATGTGGCCTCGTCTCCTGGAAATTTTACTCCCCGCTGTGGAATGTGATCTTATGGAGCTCTGGAAGGAAGTTACCCATCCTGTTCTCTCAGCAAAAGTGTCAAATACACTGTGGCATGTTATACACTGCTCATACAAGACAGGGGATTGAACTGGTCCCACCTTCCAGCACAAGGGTTGCCCACAATGTGCAGAGCTGACAGACACCCACCTCCACTGTTTCTTTACTTGCCCCCTCATAGCCCCTTTCTTGAACAAGATCTGCAAACTTATGTGAGCAGAACCCTGGGTAGCGCACCCAGTTCAGGACTTCATGTTAAAATCTCACTCCCCAATTGCTCCCAATCATTAAGGGTCCTTGCATTTGGTGCAGTGATATGGACTATTAATAATTCATATCTTCGCGCCACTTTTGACTCCATTCTGTGATGCTACCCAATATGATCACTCACTTTCAGGTTCATTTCAAAATGTCTCTGAGAGTATTTACCATGTCGCCATGGGCCAATAGGTCAGTTCAAGTGGACACCTGGCTCTGGCAAAGCTTTTTCCCACCCTTTCTTGACACCTACACTTACCCCTGCCTTCACCTCAAGCTCTTATGAGCTCAGGCGTGATTAAATAAAGATCGGTGTATCCTCCCTTTAGGTTGGGACCACCTAGTGCTAAAAAAAGAAATACCCTTGCTGACCTGAGGATATTCCCTAGCAATTTTTTCCACCGGAATAATTATGTTAACCCCTATTAAAGGAGCGATGTTCAGCGAAGATTAGCATTGCTGGAGCCAGTCTGTTCCAGTATTTGCCACGCATATGGTTTCTGAACATCTTGGCGGAGCTCAGCCTGATTGGGTGAACTCTTATTCTCAGAAGCAGAAGTGGGGGTATCCAGCAAAATCTGCTGATATAACAAATCGTCCAATTGAGGTTCAATTTCTACTTGTAAAGTTGTTTAGCAGGTATTGGTGACAAGTGAATTGAGCTTAGCGGAGGTAGAGCGTCCCATCTCTACTCCGCTTGAGCTTTTCCCTGCTCAGTTTTCATAGTTGGCATTACATACACTTGTGGTTTGCTAGGGCAATTGGGTGCATAATGCCCTCTTTGTCCGCACTGGAAGAAAGTGTTCACAAAAGGTGCACGTATATAATTTGGGCTGGAAGGACCAGATTGAGAATTGCCAGTAAGGTTCCATGATCGCGGTCAAACTGGTGAAGCGTACATGGGATGGAAAGGGTCTACTGGCTCATATGAGCGATGATTACCTTCCAGTGGCTGATAACCCAGTCGCTGCACCCAATATTCAGAAAATTATGGAGCGGGGGCAACGTAGGGTTTTCAGGCTACATTGGGGGCGCCATTTGTGGCAGAGAGTCATTGTAAGGCGTTCACAATTCAAATGAGGCCGTTATCCTCATCCAACACATGTGACATAGCGTTATATAGTTCTCAATATGGTTTGACCGCCGCCATCATCACTATACCTACATCCTCAGTGGTTAAAATATTAGCCCCAACTAAAATGTGAGCTTCCGCCAAAAAAACACTTAGCAAATTCTGACAAGGTCTCGTTTTAATTAAACCGTATAATCATAAATTTGGCTTTTCGTTGAGACATCTTGTTAGCGCCTCCGAACAGCTGGATAACTATCACTTTTACTTGGGCATAAGACACCGAGCTATCTGGAAGATAGCAGGTCACTTGGTCAGCGCTTTCCACATCTAAAGCAGACATTAACAACTTCACTTTCTGTTGATTGGTAGCCCCTTCCACAGCAAATTTGAGAGGTTTAAAATACCCATGTAGGTTTACATTTTGACTGAAAGGAGGTAACTTTTCAATACAGACGAATTCAATTGGCTCTCAGGTTTGGCAGCAAGAGACAGGTGAACATGATTCAGAGTGACTATGGGAACCATCATTTGGTGTGTTATCATGCCACCATCCAGATGAGCTTGAGCTTGTCAAAGTGGAATCAGAATAAGTGTTGCCACGTGGGGGGTCTGTCATACTGCCCGATGGATACTTATTTGCTGATCCATAACATTGTCCCCCAAGTCGCCACTAACTGCCCTATTTCCCCCGACACTGGTATGCCCTGTGAACTGTTCGCTAATCAGCTGTTCCATTTTGACTGCAGCACATCTACACCATCCATCCTGCCATTCATGTTGCAGCGTGTTATATTGCTGTTGCAATTCTTGGCGGAATTCCTTTTCCTCATTCAGTGTTTGTTCCATAGTTTGTAATTGCAAAAGAACTTCCTCAATTCTATTCTGCATGCGGGTTTGTTGTTGTCTTGCGTTTTCCACTTGCTGTTTGGCATTGTTTATTTGGTTAACAAGGAAAGATTCTTCTTGTGCCGATTCCTCATTGGCCCATCAAAAGGTATCAATGTGGTCTTGAATGTCCGCATACTCACTTGTCTCACCAATAGGGAGAGGGGAGGCTCATTGGCGTTCCGCCTGAATAATGACTTCTAGTTGTGTAACTCGACAAATGAGTTGGAGATACTCGGTGGACGTTGACCTAAGAATAAGCGCGTTATCAGACGTTTGCTGGGTATCCCATTCAATACAGAGTTGATCTAATTCTGTCAATAGAGAACCAACTTGGGCCGCCAATTGCAGTTCCATCTGTGTCATTCTTTCCTTGAGCTGAGTAATCATGGCTTCAAGAGCTTCCGCCCATTCAGCTAGCTCCATCATAAAGTGCTCAGTATTATTCCCTAAGGTTGTCACGTCCTGAATCCACTCCACGTATAGCCATGCTGTTCCAGTAGTTCTCTTATTACTTGAGGTAATTCTGAGTTTAACTGTGGTACTAGAAGGTCCAATCGATGGTGAACATCCCTGACAAGATGGTCCATCTGTGCCAGCGCCCCTTGTGTTTCTGAGAATGAACAATCAAGGTGGTCCAGCAGGAGGTGAGTATCATGCTGTTGTGCTTGAGCAAACCGTAACACATCTCCAACTTCAATGTTATGGTGAGCCAGGACTCATAGTAGCTGGCAAATCAAAGGTCGCACATAAGCGACTAAGTATTTCTCAATTCTGTGAGTACCAAGGCGGCAAGTTAATCCCGTAGTAGTGGTGTCCAAATAAGACATGTACAGCGCATATTAATTTTCTTGTTCGCGTTGATCATAAAACAGACTCACGGCATTTTCCCCACTCTCATCCTCATATAGGCAATACCCGCGCAACAACCATTACATAATAATTCTTAATTGTTGTGGAGTTACATTTGTGGAGCATCTGTATTGGTTAGTTATCAGCTCCAGGCAATTCTTGAATTGCACAGTAATCATGATTTCATCATCCCCTGGTTTGGTAACAGTAAACAATGTTGGTTCTGAGTTAGGTGTCCTCCGAGCTTCTTCAGCATGCCATGCTTGGAACCCAATCAGGTTTGGTCAGAATGAATTAGGACTTGTCATTGTATTTTCCCCGTTATAGTTGCTATGTGGTCCCTTGTAGTGAGCACCACTGTTAATTTCTTGGCGTCTAGGTCCACTGTCGCTGAGTTGGATTTGCACAGGGTATAGCCACTGAGCAACCCAATTAAACAATATGAGGAACACCGATTCTTATAATAAACCTAAATAAAAAATATATGGAGCTATTGCCCCTTATTTCTTTCTTTATTTTTTAGATATTACGCGGACCATCCTGTGCTTCTCTTCCTCATAACAGACTATCCCCTCTTTAATCTTCCATCAGGCTCTTTATACCTCAATTGCCCATCCTGATGCATCCTCAGCTTAATATCTTCTATCCTTTTTTCTTATTCGAGTTGCTCTCATTTGTATCAAACCTCAGCGTGATTACTCTAAATTTTCCAAATGTTCTCATTTTTCTCATTTATAATTTGTGTATCCCCTTTTCATAAATCTCAAGACTCATCTTGATTCCCCTGTGATCCACCAATATGGGTAGCATATCATCCTTTCATATCAACTTCCAGACATTTAGTCTTACTATTGAGGAGTTTATATTTAAAAAAACGCCATCTGTTGGTCTATTGTCTTCATAAAATAGACAACTGAAACTCCCTCCTTACTGAAAAGAGATGAACTGGCCATCTGACATAGCGGAAACTTTAACAGTGGTGTTCATGGCTGTGATGGTGGATGGTGATTATGCTGAGCAGGGGAGCAGCCCTAATTCTTAATATTCTTTCAGAACCATCACAGCACCTATTGGGAACACTGAAATGACTTTGTCCTAGACTAATTGGTATGTTGTACCTATAATTACCTACCCTGATGAACCAATTTCTTATGAGGAACTGGAGTGGATAGAGAAGCAGCTTTTAAGAGGCAATCAAATTAGACAAGGGCTAGTGTATAGACAAAGTGCTCCTTTATATTTATTAACAAAACCAAGATGTGCTATGAGAAATATATCTGGCTTGCCATCAAACGAGCGCAACTCAAATTAGAAGCATTCTAATTATATTTAAAACATCATACAATATTTAATTAAGTTTGTGCATCCTATCTCTTTTTTTTAGTACTAGATGGTTTGTGCATCCTATCTCTAGAAACTCAAAGGTGACTACTTAACGCCATCATGTAGCATCATTGAGTTGTAAAATTTATCAAAAGCTCAAACTGGGTGCTTATATATTATATGACTGGCTAGAATTTGACAGTAAAAAAGTCCGTTCTAACTTGGTGGCAAACCATAACTTGGTTACCTGGGCCAATAACTGATATTAGAGTTAGCACAAGAATTAAATGATAGATTATACAGCATGTTTAAAACCTTCTTGGACAAAAGAGGAGTTACCAGTGTCTGAGTCAACAGTGTAACTAGGACTTCTATGCGGTCTTTAGAATTCTTGAGACTTAGCCACAAAGGCCAAGAGGAACAATTGAATAATAACAACAAATTTCAAAAGAATATCAACTTCTAAGCGCCCAAAATTGTGGGATGAAGGATGATTTAACAAAGGAAATCGATTTTTGGCGCATAGAGTTTGAAGTATAACAAACTGATAGCATGAAATCATAAGACTCAGCGTACAGGTTAAATTATTAATTTCAAAACCATAGTGAAGAAATTAACTCTATCAATGAGTAGTTTTATATTCTAATATACATAAGTAAACAATTAAAGGATATCAATCATATATTAGGATAAAGAGATTTCTATTCAACAACTGCATATAAACAGTCAAAATGATAAATTTTGAGATCAAAGTTGAAAATTAGAGCCAGGTGAACTAGGAGTTGAATATTGATCACCATATTAAAAATTTAAAAATGGTTGATTTCAATGCGCCCAGAAATATTCTACTAGTAGTAATTTATCTAAATAATATGAGGTCTGAAGCCTCAGAGTTTAATAGCGAAGTTGAAACCATGTCACTTTGGCAGATTCAAGTAATATGGTTGCCTTAGCCAATCCTAGCTCTTCTACCAGGGCACTGAGGCTCAGCTTTCTGAGACAAAAGGGATGAGTCAGTTGAGAATTAGTCACATTCAACCTGATAGAGAGAATTTTAACTACAAGCCTACAAATCTGCCTGTTTTTGACAAAATGAAGCAAAATCACTTTAATTAAGAGATTCAGAATTTCCATGTATGAGGATAACAACCATAATAAGGCTGCTACCATCAGCAACTGTTTAGATCAATGGAACACTTGGTTAATTATTCCACACTTAGATGACAACCTTACTTACACTGAGTTCAAAGAGGCCATCCTTCACAAATTTTAGGTACTGAACAGATGTCAGCAAGGAAAAATAATTTATATAATTATCAGCTTTAATCATGATGAAACAATTTCTAAAATATGTGGATAAAAATTATCAGGAAGCACAGGTTCTCTTAGGTGCTAAGGCAACGATCATTTCAATGCTAAAATTGCTTTACAACATGCAGTGCAAACCTGTTAAAACTTGGAAAATATTTTTTTGCCAGAATTTTCTCAAAACTTGTTACTTTCTAAATTAGTTGACTATTTATACTAATGTTCTCAAACTTTTGGAACCCATAGTTTTGGCATAATATTAGGACTTTTAGGCACTCCAAGGAAAAACATTTAAAAAAAAAAAAAAGCATTTCAGCATCTATTCTACAAAAAGTGAGCAATATGAAAGTAAAGATGCAACACATCCAATGAATGAACTTACTTGCTTTAATTGAAATTGGAAATGACACTATGCCTCAAAATGTTGCCAACACAGTGCCAATTTAGTACTTTCTACTATTCTCAGAAGGAGGGAAAAGAGGAAGCAAAATAGAAGCAAGATATTTTTATTGTGACAAAAACTAGAAATACCACCTGATCAAAATTAACATGCTGGAAATGTGGTCTAAATTGTTAATGCAGAAACTATTGAAATGGACCATATTCATCATGTAATCTCCAAAGATGTGCATGTGGTGACTTAATAACAGACTAGGCAGATGAGCTTTAAGTAACCAAGATAGTTGCAAAACTGTATATACAACAGCTTAACGAGAACATATCAGATGAAGGATAAACAGACAACTGATACCCCAAGTTTAGAGGGAAAAAATAATGTCCATTGACACATTTATCACTGAATGTCCTAGCATAGAATTCACTCTGAAGCATACTCTCAATTCCTTGGGTTCTTCACATATTTACCTTATAAACTCAATTGATTCTTATTACTCAGAGTTTGCTTTTGCAGATATCTTAGTCAACAAGATCAAAAACATAGCAATTATTGACTGTGGAGCGCTTGTATGTATTTTCAACTAAATTTTGCAAGAAGATGAAAATTTGCTTTTGATATTTATCATTGACCAGAATATATGACAGTGGACCCTAACAGTACAAAAAGCAAAGGAGCCTACAGCGCCTTGCCATTGAAGGTTGGTGCTTGTAGTGTCAGCACCTGCAATTGTGCTCCCAAATTATATCTATGACATATAATTGGAAAAGGGTTTTTATGAACTAATGGCGTTTCTTGTGACTTTAAAGAAACCATATTAAGATGTTGGGACAGAAACTCCCAATACATTTCAGTTGCATCAATACTAAGCCCACCTGCTGCTGTCAAAATTAATTTAAAATATCCTATTCTTATTAATAATATTAATTGAATATACTTAAAGGGGTAATTAAAGTTGACCATTGTTCAACACCATTAATAAAAATTGGAGGATACCACTAAGAGTAAACAAAAATGCAACGATAACCCCAGGCTACCAACTGGTTATGATTACTGTCAAGATTCTTATATGACTGGATGATAAGCCCAAAATAGCCATGACAGATCGGCTAGAATCCGCTGACAATAATTATAGAGTACAAATATTCAAGAGCTCTGGGATGAGGTGCTATTGGGTCAGAACAGATGGTATTGGATCACCTCCAAATAAGGCAGCTAGTAGATGTCAATGCACAATAAATAAATTGGTAAATAGCCTCTAAATAATGTAACCATGAATTTAATGAATGTAGACTCTTCTGGAACCAATGAGAATACAGTGGTTTAGATAGTCTAAGCAAAAGGGTCAGTATTGACCAAAGTTGCTAACATATAAGTGAGATGAGAAGATTAAAACAGGAGGATTGTTATTAGGAAAGAGAGAGAAGAGAAGCTGAGATCCACTAAAAATATTACGTTAAAATAAAGAAGTGTTGTCAGGGCAACTTGCTCCGCATGAATATATTTATTTATTTGAGTGTGTTCAAGGACCGGTGATCTCCATATTGTCTGTTCTATTGCTCAGTAGGTTTGACCCTTTCAATAACCCTTTATCATATCTGCAAAGTATCACCAAAATTATAACAATTGCAAAAAACACATTGATATTAACAAAAGGTTTGTATGGTGAAGTCGTGCTTCCCTGGAATAGACTCTAAGATGGAACCCAGTGTAGCGCCTAGAATACTTACACCAGGGAATATTGAAACTAACATCTTTCTGTTGAATCTAACAAACAGACTATTAAGATTAAAAGACACCACGTGTTTGCTTTTGTATATCTGGTACCTAAGGATGAATTAAAGGTCAGATGTAGAATTTGGTGATCTATCAGAGTTTGGACTACCCAATGAGGACATGAGGCACATGCTGAAGTTCCATGA
This sequence comes from Massospora cicadina, assembly GCA_022478985.1. Lineage (NCBI taxonomy): Eukaryota > Fungi > Entomophthoromycota > Entomophthoromycetes > Entomophthorales > Entomophthoraceae > Massospora > Massospora cicadina. The sequence goes on from JAKSZP010005323.1 coordinate 16,668, forward strand.
AGATCACTTAAAGTACATTATCCTTTTGTTTATTGTATGGTAGACAACCAGCGCTACCAGCATTGTTATATTCCGCTTTAATTGAATAGAGGTTTTTGGCCCTACAATTTATGTTGAACAACTGGTGAAACACTCAAGTTACAGTCTGAGGCTTATCAGGATGTAGTCAAGTGGAAAACAAGTCATAAAAGTTATGATGATTCTAATTGAGCTGTCAATTTTCAATCCTAGAGGAGACATGGTATTATACTTTGATACACATACCGCAGGCCATGAACACAAATTGGCTTCACTTTGGAGGAGCCCTTGTCATATTATTAAAAATCTGTTGATGTATACACCATCAAATATCAAGGTGTTTGAGTTGTAGATAAAATTCTTGTAAGGTTCCTGATTGATATATAAAAAGCCAGTGGTGCCCAACCCAATAGGAGGCCCTCCACACATATTTAACAGCGTTGTGACAAACAAAGGGATTTTTAAATAAAAATTAAAATTCTAGAATGGTGCCATGGTGTTAGCTTAAGCATTCATTCTAGAAGGGAAGAGATATTGGATGATTTTCGTCTAGCACCAGCTTCAGGTGGCATGCAAAAGCAGAAAAAAGGGGGTTGGATCATCAGCGTCATATGCAGAAGGAGAAAGAGGTGAGGTTTCTCCTCATCAATGAGGCCAGTGGTATGCATCATCTCAACATATTGGGTGAGTTGGAGCTCAGCAAAATTATGAGTCCAGGTACACAATTAAAATTTTTAGTGCACTGGTGGATTTAGGGTAGTTGGGGTCATAAAGCAAAGATCTCACCACTTCAACGCATGCGTTGCCAGCTGCAAAAGCTTTTGTTTTGATATCAAATTTGGCGACCTTGGTGGCAAATATAAAGAAGAAAGGCATAGGGAAGCCCTCACAAAGTGGCTTGATCACCATATGGAGGAATTAGCAGAGGAGGGATCTGGTGGGGAAAGCGGTTGCATTGACAGACCTTTAATGAATGTTTTTTATACAAGGAACTGTGGTGAGGACAGAAATGGTGTCAGAAGTCAAATTGGGGGGTTGTGTGAAGAATTGTGACCAATCAAAGTTAGGTTTAATTCCGTAGGCATTGTCAGAATTGTCAATCCATTTGAGGGTGTCAAAAGGGTTTGATACTTCCAGAGTTGGCCAGAGACAGGATATGGTGGGGTGGCAGATTCTTATTGGAAGGGCACTTTGGACCACAGCAATTTTTCCAGTGCATGAGCAGCCATCTGCTCCAGAATGGGTTAGGCGGTTGAAACTTGGTTGGGTGGAGTGGTGGTAGCAGCGCCCATGGTGGTTAAGGGTGGGGGAAATTGATCTCCAAGTGAAAAATTAAGTAAAATCAGTAGTAGGGATTACACCAGAGGGAGGAGCAGCAGAGGCAGCTTTGGCGGAAAACGCTGGACACTTGCACTTTGAGTAGTCAAGAGCAAAGCACAAGGGACAAAAGATGCAGCCATTTCAAACATGTGGCCAGAAGGGATGATCAGGGGCAGATCTGATCATAGTGTGGGGGTATCATGAGTTGGGTAGTGACCAAAGGAACAGATCATAATGAATGTGCAAGGCCCAGTGATACAATCCATGACATTTGGAACCACAAACTGCAGCACAGGGTCAGCACCATAGGCAGCCAAGTCCTATATGAGCTCATGGCAGAGGCATTTGGGAAAGAGGTGGGGGTAAGATGATAAACTAGTCCACCAGTGTGGCCTCATATAGAAAGTAAATTCAGATGGTTGGTAATGGTGTGTTTTAATAAAAAAGACAGCTGTGCTGCTTCCAAGTCATAGGCTTCACATAAGAATGCCAAGATCAAAGCACCACAAAAAGAGATGAAGATCTATAAATCCAGCAGGTTTGTAAAATTCATAGTCATCTTGATGATGGCCATGCTTGCATAGGGGAAGAGGTTCCCATAATCAACCTGAAGGCCAACTGCAGGCTGCTCCAAGGGAGCAACAGGGGGCTTCTGAGCACCAACTGGGAGCATTCAAGGTGGTGGGCTAAGTTCCAAGACATGAAATATTGATCTAAAGTGTCTGTGGGGCTAGCTGGGACATCTTGTGGGCATTTTGGCAACAGCTGATTAATGCCAGGAGGCGGCACAATGCCACCTCATGTGGTGGAAGCAAACGTCAATATTTTCAACATAAGCTAGGGTTGGCAAAGGTGAAAGGCAGTTAAGATAAATTTTTCTAAATCTAAACTAAAATGACTAAGTGATCACAGTGAAAGAGAGATCCTTCATTCAATAGCATATGGAATAAATTAGTCAAAACAAGGATAAAAGAAAAAAATATTAACTAAGCAAAAAATAAAAAAAATTAAAATTTTAGGACAATCAAAAAAGCTATTTTACCTATCACTCTAACGATGTTTAAACTCATTGGCTTCGTTTTTGAGATAGATGTCATTTCTTCAGAGGGTGAGGCAAAGTATCTTGAACCAAGTTAATGAATATATCTGTATAGAGGAATAAGACATATCCTCCAATTATAAACCAGTTAAGGTGGGGGAAGTGTTGAATAATTAACTGAATTAATATTGAGACCATTATTTCTTTATATTAACCTGAAACTAAGGTATTTTGCATCAGTTATAAAGTTCTGATATTTTTAAGTTAGTTGATCAATTACTTTATGAGATTGTTATAACTATGAGGAAAACTGGGGATTTGTTGGCCTAACAATCTCAATGTATTTTTTAGCCTTAATTACCCATAATTTAAAGCATCTATAATTAAGTCAAAATTTATTTTAATGATAGTTTACATTAAATTAATTTCTAAATAGTAATAAATTGTTTGGGCGCCTTGTTACCGTTATTCAGAGGCTTGAAGGCTTAACCTTATTGAGATGCATCAGAAGAGGTACTTTTTAGAATCATTTCCTTTTGTCAGTAGGACGTTGACCGCATAAGTGGAGATAATTGTACATCAGGAAGCCTCAGATGTGGATAAGAACCTCAGAAACCTTAACCGCGAGCCACTGGTTAAGTTTTGGTGCAAAAAAGAGAGTTAAGGTCGAAGATAAAGTTAGTATCAGAAGTAACCCTATTTTATCACTTAAAACAACTTATGAAGGACAAAAAATCATATTTCAATATTTAAAGAACTAATTAATTTAACCACTAAATTCCACTTTTCAAAAATTACAACCACCTAGTAATTTTAGCTTATCAAATCTAACGAACACTGGTGGTAAAGTCACTGAACGCTCATTCAATGTGTTGATTTCACTAAAAAAATCCTAAATCACAAAACCCTCAGTTGTCAAATTGTGCATCAACCTGTATGACTCACTCCTAAACTTCAGCTGTAAAAGCATATGCAGACCAATTTTTAATAACTCATGGCAGGATCACAAATAATCCCACCATTGTACATCCTACCTCAGTCAACTCTGTGCTGACTGAGGCTCAAGAAATTAGTGCGCCTACCCTGGAGGTGCATCCAACGATTTAACCTTGGTAGCAGAAAGGGTTGCTGCTACCAATACCATGAAGGGGGATTATATTGCTTTACCAACCGCCTCCCCTTCAGAAATCAGCCTGGGCACCCAAACTAAATCATCAGGAATTGTTTAATCAGTTGGCCGTCATTTTCCCATTTCAAGAATTAGCCTAAGCGCCCAAACTGTATCTACAGTAATTGTTAAATTAGTTGGCCGTCATTTTCACAGTTTAAAAGGCTATTAATGTGCCTCAACTGAATCAACAGTAAGTGGAAAATAAGTAAGCTAAGATTAATCAAAATAAAAAAATCAACTGAGACTAGCCAAATAGCCAATCAACTAGCTAAAACCCCCACCAGTATCTGCTGATGGTCAGATGAAGGCTGAAGTAATAGATTGGTTTGAGTATGAGTCAGAATCCACCAACCAATTGGCAGTGAATAAGCCCAAACCAGGTAAGCCTAACCAATCTGCCAAAATTTGAGTATTGACTGGGAAGTCCCAGCAGGGGCCAGCGCATAAATCCAAGGAAATGCCAGCGCCTCCATCTGGGGTTCCCCCATGGAGATATACTAAATTAAATTTAGATTTAAATGTAAACAAAAATAATTGAGTGAAGGATGCCTCAGGAGCAAGGCAGAAAAGATAGTGCCTGCACCATTACTCATTGACCCTCATGTAGCTTCTTTTGTGGCTAAAGTGAGGAAGAGAAGGGTGGAAACTTGCTCACAACGTGTATTCCCTAGGTGCACTCTTGCTCATGCATTTAAGGTCTACTATGGGCATAATCCTGTTAAGTTTTATGAAAGGGATTATTTTAGCTATTTTGAAGCAACAGAAAGAGCCTTTCCAGTGAACAACACTATTCATGAAGTGGTGGAAAGCCACTATATTAATGTAGGGTTTACAACTGCAGCAGATGCAGATCATGCAACCTCAGTTAAAAAGGAGATTCCGCATGGCTCTCTTTATGTGCTGAGAACTAGATATAACTTTGAGAAAATTTCCTGGGTAACTTTCTCAAATCTTCCAACTACAGTGGACCCAGAATCCCTTAAGCTTGCGCTTCATCGAGGATCGATGGAATTTGGGTCAGTTCTATCAGTAGACCTGTGTGCAACAGCCTACTATGCCCCAAACCAGAGGGCTCATATTGTTAGAGCATCATTTATCCCTAACCCAATGGTGGCCTGCAACATGGAGGTTATCCCACGCATTGCAGTCATTGAATCCAGTTCAGAAATCTTCTTTTTGATCCAGACAAGACACAACCAAGTTGCTCATGGTTACATACTTTGAGCCACCTTTATAATAGTTGTACAGCTCATAAGCAAGCTCTCTCATCCTGTAGCCAAGTCAAGTGACAGGTAAGAAACGCTCCCACACAGCAGCAGCAGAGATCCTACAATTAACCCACCAGGTACTGGTGCAGGATCTAACCCCTAGCTCTTTGAGTAACAGTTGGGAAGGTACAGCCAGTAGCACAACTTTACTCACTTAGTCAAAAAACCTTCTCCCTATGGAACCGCTTCTAAATTGCCAGACCCTTAACCAGCCCAAAATAAGCGCAAATCTGCTTCTCATCAAGCATACAAAGAGGAAGCCAGTACAGGGGTGGCATCTAGAACGAATTAGTAACACAAAATATCCCAAGGGTGGAACAGGTATGGAGTACCCCAAGTCAGGGTGGAGGCACCAAGTCATTGCCGCCCCCACCATGTACGGGTATTGCAACTCAGACGCCATTCTCAGTACTGAAGGAGGTGCCTATGGACTCTGATACATCAGATGATGCACAAATGGAGGAGTTTATGGAGCACCCTCAGGATATTCCTGTGCAAAGCAGCGAGGGTAGTATTATGGGCTGCCTTAAAGGCTTTTATAGTCCCTTCAACTCAAGATAATCCCCCTCCTTGTCAATCAGCACGATTTCTGCAAAGAGTTAAGCTCAAGGACTAAAAATGAGCAGCCTTACAAATGCAGGTTGAAGCTACGGTAACCCCCCAGGATATGGAGATGGAAATCTATGAGGCCCCAAAGAGGCATATTGACCCTGCAGTCCATGAACTCTAATGGACTAGAGTTTACAAGTGGAGAGCCCGCCTTATACCCAACTTCAGGTCGACTCATGTGGATATTGCAGCCATATAGGAGCCCCATATCCCACCATCTGAAATTGAAGTATGGAATGACAAGTTTTATAAAGTAACACCTGTTGGACACACTATGTGGCCCTTAGTATCCTCAACTCCCGGGTGAAAACCCACCAATCTTCAAAACATCTTGATGATTGCCTTATATTAGCTAAATTTAAAACCCCTGAGTTATCCATCTTTGTTGCAAGCATATACCTGCCAAATGAAGGCCAAGAGCAGGATTGTCTTTTGGAAGAACTTGCTCTACTATGACTCCCATGCAATACAATGCTGATGTGGGATTTTAACACTATATTGCGTTGGGTGCGTGACACATTTTCTACTGCCACACAAGACAGACGAGGTACATATCAGCTTCAAAATTTCCTCAGGACAAGTGGTTTCATGGATGTCCTCTTCCCTCAGCATCAGGCCTTGGCTGTATGCTTCGGATCCAAGGTGCAGCTCAGAGATTTACATCAGCTTCATGGATTAATATGGCCTTAGTGGGCCCCTTGCTAGCTGGTTGGGTTTCCTCACCTATAACCTGAGATAACACTATAAGTGATCACAGATCCCTCACAGTGATCCTGACAACAATCTCAGAGCATCGAGAAGATTTTGGCCAAGGATTTCTCAAGGCTCTTGAACAATAATATTGTAAGAAGATAAATGCATCCATTTGTGAGCCATAACACCTGGCCTCACTTCATTTGCAAACCTTGCAAAAAATGGGCTGATACAAAAGCAAGGATCCTAAAGGTAGCCTACAATTGTACTAAGGCTCAAATGATGATGGCCAGGCTAAAGTCAGACGTGCTGAAGCTAAAATAAGGCACCTTGAAAGGAATTGCCGACCAGCGCCTTCCTCTCAATAGTTAAAGTCATGAGAATTGGCCCATGAGACATACCAGCAGGAACTCACTGAGCAAGAAGAATGGGCAGTAAACTTTTTCGTTGTCACATTACTACACCCGTGGGAACAGCCCACCCATTTCTTCTAAAAGAAGTAGATAGCCCGCTCAAAGGATCAGAAGATTGCAACCCTGAGGGTGTAGACCACCATCACCACAAACAATGAGGAAATCACCAGCGAGATCCACAGTTTCTAATATCTTTCTTTCGCTTTGATAGCTAAAATTGAAGCCAAATTCAGATTTTTAAAAAATACAAAACACGACCGCTCAAATGAGCAAAAATATAGAAATGTTGATGTTTTTTGCCTGCTGCCCCAACATGGAGCGGTGGTGCGCCGCCTGCTGGTGTGTTTTGTCCACCACTGAAGTATGCCCAGGCTGGCTCTGCTAGCCCTCCCAAAGCTACTGGACATTATGTCCCCCATGGGACTTGGCCCACCACCTTGAAAGTTCCCAAGCGGTTCTCCAGAGCCCTTTGGTGCTCCCACGGAGCAAATTGCATCTCAGCCTCCAGGTCAAATATGGGAATCTTTTCTCATACACAAGTGCAGCCATCATCAAGATGGTCACGGTGGTATATAAACCTGATGGCTTTATCAATTTTTGCCCCATCAAGGGATATTTTGATCTTGGCTTCCATTCTGAAGCCAATGCAACAGCAGCAGCCAAGCAGCCATTTTTTAAAAATATTCTCTTCCTGACTGTTTGCATTCAACTCCTGGATGAGGCCACTTTGGTGGTCCAGTTTGCCAGGTTGCCCTCTCACTTTTCCTTGAATGCCTCCACCACAAGCTCATGGAGGGTTTGGCCACTTATGGCACAGACCCCATGTTGCAGTTCGCGGTTCCCAATAAGGCAGATTGTTTAGCATGGCCTAATTCTTTTGTGACGTTCTACCCTTTCCATTAAAACACCCACCTTGTGATGATCCCCCCCACACCGTGATCAGATCCATCCCTGATCACACATTTTGGGTGCATTGAGTATGACCACGCCTTTTGCCCCATGTGCTTCATACTCAACCATTTGAGGTGCAAGTGCCCGGCAGTTTCACCCTCCGCTGTTTTCACTTCTCCCCCTCTGGCATCAGCTCAGTTGCAGCTGCACCCAAATTTTTCAAGTGGCCTCGATCCTCCTGCCCCAACCTTAACAAATTTTAGTGTGGCTTCCAAAGCCGCAGCCAATCATAATTTAGAAATTACAAAAAATTGGTTAATTTACGCCACCCTGAGCTGATGGCTGAAACAGTTTCAGCTGAGCTGCTGTGGTTGACAGTTCATGGTCAATCAGGTGCAGCGAACTTGCCAACTCTGGTGGCTGGGCCAGTGTTAGCTGAGTCGATTCCTTTCAAGTGTCTCAATTGGATTGACAAAAATGACGGTCATATAATGTTAAGCCAGATTTTGCACTGCAGGAGTTTTTTGTTAATCCTCCTGAATCGCGCCCCTACCGTTTTGTCCCAAAAACGGTTATCCATATATATAAATATAAATTAAATGGCAGTTGAAGACGCTGCAGCTCCTCCCAACACCCTCCTCCGCAAAAACTCAATGGGGCGATGGAACCCATTGTTAAGGGTATTCCCATCCCATATTTCCCCCATGATTTTTTGAGGAGGATGCAAAAAAGTGAATTAGGAGCTTGCTTTTGGTGCAAGCCGCGCTTGCATTGATGCAGCGAAACCTTTCTTTTTGAACCCACCTACCCCAAAAGCCACCGGCGCATCAAGTCATTTACTTGTATGCCTGCTCTCATCATTTTGCTGAGCCTCAACTTGCTCAATACGTTGAGGCGATGGACACTGCTGGCCTCATAAACAAAGAAAACCCACAACTATACCTCCTTATGTCCCATGTCACTGATGCTCCCACCCCACTGCTGTCTGCCATGGTCTGCAAGCTAAAGCAGGCACTGGACAAAAGTTTCCCCAAATCTTCCTCACCTTCTGATATGGCTTCCTAGGCTCTTAGCTGAGGTGCCAACCTAGGAAGTTTTTTATTTTGATAATCACTTTATCTGGCCCATTTGCAAATAAAGATACATGGCGGCTCCCCCTTTTGGGTTGAGCACCACTAGTGCTAAAAAATGAGATCCACAGTTACTATTCAGCCCTCTTAAAAGCTTCCAGGGTAAGCCCAGCGGATGAAAATGGGTTCATTGGAGGGGCTTCGGAACCACTGGCTATTTTAACAGCAAATGAAGAGCTTCTTGCACCAATCATGCAGAAATAAGTAATGGACATTTTACTCCACAACCCACGCCTGAAAGCCCCAGGCCCAGATGGTATCTCATTTGAGGTCTGTCTAGTGGATCCCATCGCAGCTACAAAGGCCCTCCAGCCCCTCTTCTTGACCCTCTTGGCAGAAGGGGAGTACTTCCTGACTTGAGAGGCTCAATTATGATTCTTATCCATAAGAAAGCGAGATGAGAGGACCTTGCAAACTGGCGACTAATATCATTATTGAACACGGACCACAAACTTTTTACTAAGCTTCTAGCAAACTGCATGACTAAGTGGGCAGCACCACGCCTCACCCAGCTAAACATAACTTTATCCTAGGGAAATCGCTTTGGAAAAATTACAATGAGCTTTTGGCAACCCAGTCATCTACCTCGTCTCAAACGCTTGGTTTTGTGGCGCTTTTTGATATGAAAAAGTATATGATAGAGTAAATTAGAAGTATTTTAACGCCTCTCTAACCCGCCTCCACATCCCACCACAACTAGGACATGGCTATCAGGACTTTAAGCCCAGCTTCACACTAAGGTACTGTCCCCAACAGGCTTTACAGCAGAGGTTATGGTTGAACAGGGTCTCCGTAAAAGGGGTCCACTGAGCCTAATATTGTTCAACATAGCTTTGGACCCTCTTATGGGCCTATTCCAGGAACAACTGAAGGGTATTCAGGTTCCCAGGAACCCCCCACCCACACCATAGACTTTGCTGATGACACAGCAGTGGCAGTTGGATGTAAGAAGGACCTAGACCTGGCCATGGAGGCCCTGGATTGCTACTCCAAGGCGTCCAATGCAAAAGTTAATACTTCTAAAACCATTATAGTGCAAGTTGGTACCCCAACGTTTCCTCCTCCTTTTGGTCTGGAACCTACCTGTGACACCTTTAGGCACCTAGGTGTCCTCACAACACTACAAGGGGTTGCAATCAAGGATAATGAGGACAACTTTCTGGATGCATTGAACTCGCATGTAGCTAGTTGTAACTAGCGGCGTATCACCCCCCCAGGGAGGTGCCCTGATGGCGAACGTTTTTCTGGTATAAAAGGTATGGTTCCTCGCTAATGTCTGCCCCTTTATGGACAATTTCTACTTGAGGTTGCATGTGATACTCCGCTGCTGGATATAGGAATCCAACCACTCACCCACGGCTTTGAGCACAGTATCCTGAACCTACAGTGAAGGGGCCTAGGTCTTTTGGATGCTTGGTCCCATGTAACTTCAATACTGACAGGGTTCCTTAAGCCCATCATGTTTTGGGATATGGCTCCAAAGCCATAGTGAGGTCCTGCCTTACACCAGGGTCTAGCGGCCTTGCAAGGGCTCCCACGGGCCTCTCTAACAGCTGTTTGGGAATGTCTAACAAACCATCCAGGCCACCACCTCAAACCCTCATCAAGTTTTTACTGGAACCAGGGTCTTCTTGCGTTTAAGAGGGTAGGGTTAAGATTGTACCACGCCTTCCCTTATAAAAGGAGTGGCTCTGGGATCATCCCCAGCATCACACCCTGGTCCACAATGGGAGGACTATTATCTCCCGCCTCCACCCTTTGGACAGACCCCAATGCGGCCTCATCTCCTCGAACTCCTATCCTATGCTGTGGAATGTGATCTCAAAGAGCTTTGGAAGGAAGTTACCCACCCTATTCTATCAAAAAAGACAAATTATGTGGCAAGTTCTACACTGCTCATACAAGACAGGGGATCAAACTGGTCCCATCTTCCAGCACAAGAACTTAGTAAGATGTGCAGAGCTGAAAGACACCCACCTCCAAAACTTCTTTACTTGACCCCTCTTAGCCCCTTTCTTGAACAAGATCTGCAAACTTATGTGAGCATAACCTTGGGTAGGGCACCCTGTTCAGGACTTCATGGTCAACCTCTCACTCCACAATTGCTCCCAATCATTAAGAATCCTATCATTTGGCGTAGTGATATGGAATATTCATAATTCATATATTTGCGCCGCTTTTGACTCCACTCTTTGGACGCTGCCCCATATGATCACCCACTTTCAGGTTTATTTCAAGATGGCCATGAGATTATTTGCCATATCGCCATGGCCAATTGGTCAGTTTGAGTGGACACCTAGCTCTGGCAAAACTTTCCCCACCCTTTCTCAACACCTCATCGTACCCCTTACTTCACCTTAAGCTCTTAGGAGCTCAGCCATAATTAAATAAAGATTGGTATATCCCCCTTTAGGTTGAGACCACCTAATGTTAAAAACAAACATAGTTGTCAGAAAATTACTTTTCTGGCAACAGCGAGCTCTGCTAGTTGGCAGACCAACCAGTATGTAGAGTGGTCAGCCCTTTCCAGTTAGCCTTAGGTGACAGGGCCAGCAGCACCAGCTGACCCCTTAACATGTCACCCATGCCATTTGGGGATCCCCCAGCCTAAACTCCAACCAATAAAATAAATAAAAATTAATATTATAAAGAGAATGGGCAAATGAAGATGTTTATTGAAAGGAAAGCGCCAGGTAATTATACTTATACAAAAGGGCGACTACGTCCACCAATGACCTATCAGCTCATCACTGGTTCTTCCTGCCAACCACTCTCTCAGAATTCCGCTGTGCTACTCTATTCCCTGGCGTTGACCCTCTTTCTCCATCATTCCCAATGGCTGATTATTAGTTTTGGCTCATCTTCTGTCTTGAGTCACTGGTGTGCCATATAAATAATTAATTTAAATAAATATCAAATTAAATTTGACTTAATTATGTGCTGGAAACAACTTATGTCATTCAGGTAACTCAGGACATCTAATCTCACGCCAACACACACTTTGACTCAATGTTGTTGATTGTTCAGAGATTTTCCTTATTCAAGCGCTCATTGATTTAATATATAAGATGCACTGGAAACAACCTCAGCCACCTCGAACTCAAAATTAGTCAGGTTCTGCCAAAATTATATAATTGATACATATGGTTCATCCTTGGCTACTAGTCGCTGGTAATCCTTTTACTAATTCAAAGTCATCGATTGCCCCACTCAAACCTAACTTCCAAACTCGGCAGAATACTTGGATTTGTCTCAACCCAATTTGGGGAGCAAATACTTAGCAATCACCTAATAACCACAATATTTAGTCAATATGCCATTCCGCCAGGATTGACCTCTTTCATCCCAAATCCGCTTAAATCATTGGTGGAATCCATCTGGTTAATTTTTTAATAATAATTTTCCCTTTTCATAGCCAAATAGCAATGAACTCTTGTTTTTTTAGAAAGCTGGTAATCACTTCCAAATTCTTGAACTAGTGCCATCCGCACCTGATCCCTAGTTTGACATTCTTTAAGGTGAGTAATCATGATTTCCCTTGCATCACTATTTAAACAAAGATAAATATGTTTAACCTTTTGTTGATCATTTGCTTCTTCAATAGAACTTTCATAGGCATAAAGAAAAGCGGAGATGCTTTCTTCCCCAGGCATAATTTATTTTTAAGAGCTATGCTTAATGGGACCATCTAGTACTAAAAAAAGAGCTATGCTTAAAGTCATTAAAAAACTGAGAGAGTATTAAAAACAATATTAGGTATAGCATCAGATATTTCAGTCTCAGGATACTCAAGATGAACATCATGATCCAATCTTCTTCTCAGACGATCAATATTATCTTGGATTTCTCTCTAGTAACAGTCAAAGTTATTATAAGCTAACTTGGAGTTAAGCTAATCCTGAAGGGCTTGTAATTCAAGTTGTTGAAAGTCAAGGTGAGAAGCAAATCTGCTGACACAAGTAACTATTTCTGCATACTTCTTTTTCGTTTATATAATAAATCATCAGTAACTTGAGTAAATGCATGTAAATTTTCCATTTCTCCAGATAATGCATCTAGGGTTACTCTAGGATCAATAGGCTGTCCATCCAATTGAACTTTATTAGACCTGGCTAAACTTCCAGCTAAGAACTTAGATTAGACAGAATAGACATAATGTTAAATCTCTCAGGATCATCATCAGGGTAAGGCACAGATGCTCCAGGAGGGCCAGGGGCCCTGGAGGGCCTTGTCCTCCCTGATTAGGCTCATGGACAGATAAGCCTAGTACTTGTTGTTGCAACTCATGGAGTTGATTTTCCAATAAAAACTTTTTGATTCTAATTAAAATGTAATTTTATTGAATTTGAGTATCATTAAGTTAACTGATTATATTATGAATTTCAATACTATTTCTTTAGCACTAATGGTGCCCAACCCAAAAGGGGGAGCCGCCATGCATCTTTATTTGAAAATGAGCCAAACAAAGGGATTAGTATAAATAAAAAATTCCTAATATAGCCCCTAGGTTATCAGCCTAGGAAGCCATATCAGAAGGTGAGGAAGATTTGGGGAAACTTTTTTCGGCGCCTGCTTTAGCTGGAGGACCATGGCAGACAACATAGGGGTAGGGACATCAGTGACATGGGGCATGGGGAGGTATAGCTTCGGGTTTTCTTCATTTATGAGGCCAGCGGTATCCATCACTTCAACGTATTGAGAAAGTTGATGCTTAGCAAAAGTGATGAGAGCTGGCACACAAGTGAAAGACTTGATGCGCTGGCGGGTTTAGGGATAGTTGGGGTCAAAAAAGAGTTTTTGCCACATTGATGAAAGTGCAGCTCGCACCAAAAGTGAGCTCTTCAATCTCATATTTTGCATCTTCCTCAAAATCATTGGGGAAATTGGGGATAGGAATACCCTCAACCAGGGGTTCCATCGCCTTATGGAGTTGCTGGCGTAGTAGGGTGTTAACAGGAGCAGCAGCGGCTTCAAATGCCATAATTTCAGTACTATTAGATTGTAATAATTCAATGATTCAATTGTTTGTATGTTGGGTAATCCTTCATCCAATAGAGAGTTTCTCCTCAGTTCTCATTAATAAGCTAATGATTATCCATTATTGCCTATCTTTTATCTTAAACAAAGACATAGGCAACTTGATAAAAATTAATCATATTGGTATGCAACTTCTAAATTGGTACAAATTATTGAGAAATTTCACGATGGTGAATGCTTTTAAATTTGGAGTAAATGGTGTAAAGCTGGATGTAAAAAGAAGTGAATATAATGATTAACTCCTATTGCAAAAACAGTTTTTTATAATTATGCTGAATTATATAAATCTTTCATGGTAGATGGTACAGAAGTATCCTGAGCTAAAGAAAACAGACTTCTAGCATAGTTATACTCCAACAATTATTGGATAGTGGTACTGATTTATTAATGTGTATGCGATTTGACTTGGTTAACATCAGGTAAAATAAACTCAAAATTAGCTCTAAAAGATATAAGTTTAAGTCACATTGAAGGCGTTTCAGTTTTGTAATGCTGACTAAACTATTTACACTCTCTTTTTAGAACTAGTGGTGCCCAACCCAAAAGGGGAGCTGTCACGCATTTTTATTTGTGAATGAGCCAAATAAAGGGATTATCATAAATAAAGAAAATCTTAAATATAGCTCCTAAGTTCAGCCTAGGAAGCCATATCAGAAAGTGAAGAGACTTTGGGAAATGGGACCATCTAGTGCTAAAAAAAGAGACTTTGGGAAATGCTTTTGTCTGGCGCTCGCTTTAGCTGGCATACCATGGCAGAGAGCATCAGGGTGGGAGCATCAGCAACATGGGGCATAAGGAGGTATAGTTGTGGGTTTTCTTCATTTATGAGGCCAGCGGTGTACATCACCTCAACATATTGAGCAAGTTGATGCTCAGCAAAAGTGATGAGCACCAGCACACAAGTGAAAGACTTGATGCGCTGGCAGGTTTGAGGATAATTGAGGTCAAAAAGAGAAGTTTTGCTGCATTGATGCAAGCGTGGCTCGAACTGAAAGAGAGTTCCTCAATTTCATATTTTGCATCTTCATTGAAATTGGAGGGAAATTTGGGATAGGAATACCCTCAACTAGATGTTCCATCACCCCATGGCTAAACTATTTACACTCTCAGATCCATTGTTGGTACCATCTTGGCTACAATTTTCCTTTTGTGAAAGAAGCTTCACTTTATTGACATCTCAGGTCCCCCCTGTTTTGAGTACCACTAATTAAATTCTACGATACTTTGCAAAAATTTGATGCTAAATTTAAAGCTGGGACGAAGCTGTCTTAATAGGCTTTCTAGCAATTTCCCAAAAAAGTCATGTAGGAAAATTAAGCTTGAAACAGAAAATAATAGGTGTGACTTCAGGATCCTTTATAGCTTAAAATTTTATTAATATTTATAGGCTTTAAAGGAACCTGCTGGCAAAGCAATTCCTAGGTATCTAAACTAGGTTTTTTGCTTATTTTTATATTGACCCTGATTTACAGGCTCAACCAGATGAGATAGTTGAAAGTATCGCCTTTCCATTAAAATCCTACTGTTAGACATAGGATCAATTGTAAGAAGGGCTTAAAAATAATTATCATCATCAGTTTTTAAATTATTCCCTGTAAGGGAGAAAATTAATTCTCATTGAAAAATGACTTTGACATTGTAAATTTCAGCCGTTTGCCATCACAAACTCTAACAATCCCACTTGAGCAAGTTGTGACCCCACCCTCAATTGCCGTTGCCACAGTTTCCACCTTTCCCCTGCATCTTGAAACATTAACCAAATTGCCATCACCTGTTGTTAGTACCATTATTTTGGAACCTTTAAGCGATGCAGTTAATGTGCACCCACCCCTATTCCACCTGATGTTGAAGGTTATCTCCTAGACGCTGGTTGGCTTCCCAAGTTTCTGATCCTGATGGCTCTACTATAACAAAATGGATTTCATTCATCAATTACCAAGAAATCAAGATAGTAGGAATGGTGGTCATATTCCACCAGTTAAATCAATGGACCATGGTATTTTATAATTTAATAATACAAAATTATGGTAGTTTAAATCTTGATTTTGACGGAATAAAATGTGAATTATCTAGGCTTCTGCGCCTAAAGTATATTCATAAGTTTAACTCTTTGTTGAAACGTTCCACCAGTTTTATCTAATGCACCCAGGTTGGAATTCTCTATCTTGTTTATGTTTTAAACATTATGCGTTCCCAACATATTATAAGTCCCTCACCAATAGGACATCTCTGAATTAAATACCATTTTACTTGACCTAATTATAAATTCTCAATCTGGTCAGTTTAAACCACAGGTTGGCCAACAAAACATATGAAACGCGCTGACACTAAACTTTCACCAACAATGCTCCATAAACCATGAACTGCTATCCTAAAGAAGAAAAGTCATTTTAAGAGGTTGATTTTGGCCTGCAAATCTCCCCAAATCTTGACCTGATTACTGGTCACCGATAGAAATGCCCATTAGTGCGTAACGCCAGTAAGTGCATACTCCTTGAGTCCATACAGGTGGGTAGAGAATGGGCTTAATATTTGCTGCTGTATTGAACTTCATCCCAGACGGGCTAATTCCTGAGTTGCCACCAGGCCCTTATGTTGGGCGTTAAGTTTTTAGCCAATAGTGCAAGCTAAATTAACTTAACAAGAGAGTAAAAGGATATAAACTCACTTTTTTAATAAAACTCCTACTCTTAATTGGGTAGTATATTCTCCAGTAATTTTCAATAATATCCAAATAACTCCGGTACACTCATGTTCATAAGTCTACTGCCAACAACAAATATGAGACCTTCTGTCTTCATATAAAATATAAAAAATATTTCTTTATAATTGGGACTACTTCTCCAGCTGGTATCACTGAATTCTTCTCTTCAGGAAGTATAAACACACACAACTACTTAATAGAGATGTAAAGGCAGCAGATAAGAATAACAGACAGATAACAAATGTCAGGCAAACAGCAAGTAAGAATTAGACCATCCTGCCAGCCTAGGTGCCAGAGCACCCAAACATAAAACCAGAATGCCAAAGGCACTGCTGCTGGTATGACGGATATGAAACTGGAAAGGAGTTCCACCAATAAATGCCAATAAGCCAGAATCCCATACAGGCACATAATAAAATACCAGACAAATACGGCTGTTAACCCTGAGGGGTGTGTGAAATTGTGCAAAAAAAGGCGGTTTATTTTTTAACATAAAAACTAAATTTTAAGGGAAGGTTTTTAATGTAAAATTTAAGAAAGAAAAAGTTATCAACAATTTTTTGGTGCAATGTGACTAGTTGAATAGTGGTCAATTGGAGAGGAAACAAGATGAAATTGGGTCCCTCAAGTTTGAACTAACTGGCGAATTATTTGGGAATGGGGACAGATAAGTTCCCTGGGAACTGACATTGAAGGATTTGGTGGCAGGCTGAGTCGCTGTCAGTTCAACCTCAAATGCCTGAACTGAGACTTGACTGCGTTTCTGGCAGTTGGCATGACAGTGTCTAGTCTGACGAGCAACAGAAATACACAAGGCCACCCCATGTTGGGGCGGTCCCAATTGGTTGGGAACAGGTTTGGGATTACAAACCCACCTGTACCCAGTTGCTGGGCCATTCATAATAAAAGAGTTTCGTTGGCCACAATACCCAATTGGCCAGAAGGGAGCTTGAACTATTGTCAATGATGTCCGATGCTGCTACCTGCACTGGGGATCATCCCCAACGATTTTGGGAGGGGGTTAATTTTGATGATTGAGGTGTTGACCAAATCAAGCCATTGGTGATTCTGGCCGGTGAGTCAATCTTCATTCCTTTTTGACTATGTGGATCCTGATCATCAGGCTCGTTTCCACTTGTTTTCAGACATATAAACTTCGTTTCAGCAATTTTAGTGCAAATTTCCCTGATCAGGCATACAAGTTTGGGAGAGGTGAATGTGGGGACTGGGGAGGGATCTGAAGAGGGAGTGCTGTTACCCAACGCGCATCTACCACGTGGGCAAGATCACCCTGGGAGAAGAGGGGTATAGCCACCCTCTTCAGAGCCTTTTTTTCTTGGAAATGGGAAGAGGGCCCAATCGACATACAGGGAATGTTCCCCTGGACTTACATTACCCTTCCTTTTTCCAAAGGAAGGGTACTGCCACCTGGAAACTGAACCAGGGCCACATTTTTATGTGCCTTAGGTAACTTGATCGCCATGACTGTTGTGACTTTTTGGGGGGATGGGGGGCGTTGGGGTGAGATTTGTGAAATGCATCAACCAGCTTCATGCGGTTATTGCAATTGAGAGCCTTAACCCAACTATTCTTGTAAGCAGGATACCCTTTCCAATCCACAAGATACTGGACTGACCGCCAGAACTTGTGGGATGCCAAGATGTTATCCACCTTGGCTTCCTCTGCATCCTCTATCACAATAGGTTTTGGTTCTGCAGGGACAATCCCCTTGAACGGGGACAACTGAGGCACATGGAATATGGGGTGTTGTTTACAATGAGCCAGCAGTTTCAACTGAAAAGCGCCATTGCCCAAGTCTTCCTCCACCAGGTGGGGATCTGAACATTCGCCTGCAAACTTTTGGGATGGTACCAGCATCCGCAGATGATGGGTGTCAACATGATATGAGAGCCCACCACAATATTGTTACCTGGAAGCCGTTCATGATCCTCAAGCCATTTATAATCATTGATAGCCTTTGTGAGGTGCTCCCATACTAAGGACTGGGTCAATCAGATATGCTCAACGTGATCTGCGGCAGCAGGAACCTCTGGACATATACAAGGACTGACCAAAAAGGAGGGGTTATAACCTAAAATTTCCTCATAGGGAGAGAGCCCCGTAGAGGCGTGAGTACCGTTGTTATAGGCGAACTGGGTGAGAGGGAGGTCATCAGCCCAAGTATCCTAGGCGGCTGAAGCGTAACAGCACAAATACTGTTCCAAAATTTTTGAGCCCCCTCAGTTTGCCCGTCAGACTGGGGGTGGTAAGCGGTGTAGTTACAGGGGGTTTTAGGATGGATAATAGCCCATTCCAAAATCATACTGTAAATTGGGGTCCACGGTCACTAATAATCTCCTGTGGGAGGCCAAACATCGAGAAAACATGGCGCACAAAGAGCTGAGTGGTCTCTTCAGATGTGATCACAGAAGTACAGGGAATAAAAAGGGAAATATGGTGAAACAATCAACCACCACCATCACTGCTGTAAACCCATTAGAACAGGGGAATATGACAATTAAGTCCACAGACACCAATGTCCATGGACCCTCCGCCTGTTGTAATGGGTGCAGAAATCCCTTCCTTCCTTAGCGGTCTGACTTTTCCTGAACACAGGTAATGCAATCGGCGATCCAAATTGGTACTTCCTTTGTAAAGCCTGCCCAGTTATAGGTTCACTTTATCAGTTCAATGAATTTTTTGTTGCCCGGATGGCCAATCATGGGAGGGTTGTGATGCGCACAAAATACCTTGACTTGGAAAAAAGGGGGAACCCAAATTCGTGACCTAAAATAGATGACTCCCTCCACCAAGGAGTACAGAGAGTGTTTATGATTTTGAAAGGTCATTTTCTCGAATAACTCCATCCCTTTGGGCAGGTCATTTGGCCAGCTAAGACCTGATCAACAAGTGGGGCGTTGGGGGCAAGGGTGATGGAAGAGATGAAGGAGGGAACAATTGACAAACTTTGAGCAGTGGGAATCATGGTAATGAGGTCTACTTCTTCTAAATCCATGGGACAATAGGAAGGGTTTCAGCTGAGAAAATTGGGAAGTACGTTAAGCGCACCTTTTAAAAATTTGTATTTGAAATTGAAGCTACACAAGTCCTGATAGGTTTGGGCTTATCGATGTGCCAATTTTTGAGGTTTACAGAAATACAAGAGAGCTTGGTGGTCTATGCAAACAGTTAACTCATGATGAGCGCCCTGTAACAGGTACCACTAATGAGTCAATGCCCATGCTACAGCTGCCAACTCCTTATCATAAATGGCCCAGGATTTCTCTGTAGACATAAACTTCCAGGAAAAATAGGCAACTGGATGTTCCAAACCCTCATGCTCTTGGAGCAGCACTGCCCCTACTGCCACCAAGGAGGCATCACATGTGACGATATACATTTTTGCAGGATCCACATGTTTCAGGACAGGAGGGGATAAAAACACTTCCTTGATTGACTTGAACGCCTGCTGGGATTTGGGCGTCCAACAAAATGGTACATTCTTGCTGGTAAGGGGGTGGAGCACAGCCACCAACTGGAAAAGGGATGGGGAAAATTTCTTTAGGAAAATAATGGTTACCAAGAAACTCTGAAATTATTTTTGGGTTGTTGGGATAGGCCATTCCCAAATAGCATCCAACTTATTAGGGGGAATCGCATAGCCATCCTTAAGGACAAGGTTCCCAAGAAACGTAAATTCCTCCTTATAAAACTTGCATTTGGAAGGCTTAACGAACAAGCCCACCTTTTGCAAAGCAGCCACAACCACTTCCAAGTTGATAGCATGTTGTTTGGGAGTTGGTGAGTGAACCAGAATGTCATCCATGTAAGCAACCGCGAAAGTAAACCAGAGGTCCCCCAGTACACTGTTGATCATACATTGAAACATAACAGGGGCATCCTTCAGCCCAAAGGGCATTACGCGGAATTGGAAAATGCCTCGCTTTGTCTGGATTACTTTTAACCATTCTTGACCTTTCATTATCCAAATCTGGTTAAAGACGTTGATGAGATCCAGCTTAGAGAACACCCAAGATTTGGCGATTGCTTGGCTAATCATCTGCTCTAAAGGCAGGGGTTAAGGATTGTGAACCATGACTTTGTTTAAGTGTCCATAATTCATGCAGGGACGGAGGAAACCATTGGCTTTTCTAGCAGACAATGGGAGATTGACTGGCGATGTCTCCTTAAACAACCACCCTTTTTTCAGCATACTGTCCAACCAAAAATTGAGTGCAACCTCCTCCTCTGCTGTGTGGGGATCCAACGTGCAGTTGATATTCACCAACTTACTATTGTATGAAAACCACAGTCAAATTTGGTGTGAGGGGGGAGACGGTCTGCTTTTTTGGAATCAAAAATACTCTGGTAGCGCATCAATTAATCAGGAAAGATGGATGGGAGGCCTGAAGGGGAAATGAGGGAAGTTATGGAACTACAACTTGGGCTTTCTTGAGAGTATTAACTAAAGGGAATCATCTCTCAGTTTGATTATTGGCAAAAGATAACGTATTTGAATCTAGATGAAACTTAGCATGTTGCTGAAGCCACCAACCAACTCCTAAGATAACTGGGAACACCAGGTCCAGCATTGCTTAGAATAAATCACACAAGGTAAACTGATGTATTGAGAATGTAACTGGTCGGTGAATTAGGTATGAGTCTTGGGATGCTGAAGAAGCAACCATCACTGAAGGACCTACATCCAGGTCAAGTTCCAATTGTTGGGCCAGTTCAACACTCATAAAATTGCCCGCAGCTTTGGTATCCACCATGGCCTCAAAAGAGATGTGATGGGACCTAACACTAATCTTCATGGGTAATAAGAAGTAAGCAAAGTTATCTTTATTGATAGTTGTGGATGAATCCAGTGATACCAAAGAGATGGTAGTGGGGTCAGGGGAAACTGCTAGGGTTGACATGGGCACAATAGCCGCAGCAACTATGGGGTGCAGATTTGACGCTTTGAGTGGAACTTGGCTATTATGGACAGGGAAAAATTTCTCCACAACTTGGTTCAGCTGCAACGAAGGGGCCATTGCTGCGCCAATATCAACAAGAGATGCAGAAATGGTTAGGAATAATGGTTGGTCGATTATGTCAGGAAAACAGCAAGTAAGAATTAGACCAGCCTGCTAGCCTAGGTGCCAGAGCACCCAAATGGCAAACCAGAATGCCAAAGGCACTGCTGCTGATATGACAGATATGAAACTGGAAAGGAGTTTCACTAATAACTGCTAGTAATCCAGAATCTTGTACAGGCACATAATAGAATACCAGATGAATATGGCTGTTAACCCTGAGAAGTGCGTGAGTATTAACAGAAAAAGTAAATTTATTTTTCAACATAAAAACTAAATTTTGGGGAAGGTTTTTAATGGAAAATTTTAGGAAGAAAAATTGACCAAAAATTTTCTCAGTGTGATGTGACTAATTAAATAGTGGTCGATTGGAGAGGAAACAAGATGGAATTGGGTCCCTCAAGTTTGACCTAACCAGTGAATTATTTGGGAATGGGGAAGATAAGTTCACTGGGAACTGACATTGAATAATTCACCGGCAAGCCAAGTCACTGTCAGTTCAACCTCAAACGCCCGAACTGAGACTTGACTGCATTTCTAGAAGTTGCTATGACGGCGTCTAGCCCAACAAGCAACAGGAATCCCCCAAGGCCACCCCATGTTGGGGAGGTCCCAATTGGTTGGGAACGGGTTTGGGATTCCAAACCCACCTGTGCCCAGTTGCTGGGCCATTCGTTTGGTTAAAAGTGTTGTGTTGGCCGCAATGCTCAATTGACTGGAAGGGAGCTTCAAACTATCATTGATGGTGTCCGATGCTGCTACCTGCACGTTGAGGATCATGTCCTGACAATTTTGGGAGGGGGTTAATTTTTGATGATTGAGGTGTTGTTCAAATCAAAACTGCTGGCGATTATAGCTGATGAGTCAATCTTCATTCCTTTTCACCTATGTGGATCCTTATCATTAGGTTCATTTTTACTCGTTTTCAGGCAGATAAACTTCATTTCAGCAATTTTGGCACAAATTTCCTTGATCAGGCATACAAGTTCAGGAGAGGCGAATGTGGGCACTGAGGGAGGGATCCGAAGAGGGAGAGCTGTTACCCAGCGCTCATCTACCACATGGGCGAGATCATCCTGGGTGACAAGGGGTACAGCCACCCTCTTTGGAGCCTTTTTGCTTGGAAATGGGAAGAGGGCCCGATTGACACACAGGGGACGTTCCCCTGGACTTACAACAGATGTAAATAAATATTAATAAAGCTATAATATAGTGATCTTATTTTGATGATAAAAGATGTTTTAATTAATTGGTCAGGCACCAGTATTATATACCTCTTGGCATCTCCTGGCCAAACTCATCCATTAGATGAGTTCATTCATAATATGCCAATCCTCTGCTGGTCATGGGAATAATCATGAAATATCCCAAGTCAATTTGGCCCATGAATTGACTAAAAATAATAATTGAGTTCAGCCTGATTATTGGCAATTTTACTCCTATCATCATGTAGATTTTGAATGCAAAACTCAACATTAAAATCTCTCAATTAATGCTACGTCATGACTTGACAAATAACAATAAATGGGGATAAAAAGATTTATGGCTCATAAACATGACGCACACCTGGTTGGGATGTTGGCAGGCCTTTCATAGCACTAAGTACACCCATAATAAGGATGTCTATATTTAAGTGCTTAATAAATCAATTTCTCTAATTGAACCCAAATTCTGCCTTAGTGCTTTAATATTAATGCACTAATTTAGGAGGTGAAATTAGTTAATGCCATTAGACCACTCTGAACCCAAGTGGCCTCTTAATCAGCATAATAATATCATAGCTAAAAATAGCTACCATAATTGGGATGATTTAAGTACAATTGAGGCGGTTTTGGGATAAATCTAATTATTAGATAAATTGGAAAGATCAAAGGATCCATTAATATAAGTAATCAATCAGCATTGATGGTCCTTCCAAAGGGTTTTTTAGTCATCCATTAAAATCCAAAATTAGGCAAAATTTAATCAATCTAATATTCAATGTCCAACACCTTGAAATTACCTAGTCTGTCATATAATTTAGGCAATTCTCCTCTGGCGTAAGGTTACATATGTCAAAATGATGAGCAAGGTCTTGGGAACTTTACTGTTAAAATGACCTACTGACTAAGATTGACGCTGGCAAGGACCCATCTGGATGGTACTCCAAAAAGGATAGGGTAGTATACTTTTTCAATAGAGACTGGAACCCTTATGAACTGCATTTCTACGTCATAAGGGAAGATCATGATCCTCCTATTATGGGGCATCCAGGCATAAAGAAATGCAATAATCTGATTAAACGTGGATATTACTGGAAAGGACTCACAAAGGAGGTTTCAGCTTGTGTAGAGGGCTGCCTAATTTTTGCTTGTTCAAAATATTTTTGGACATGACTTGATGGTCTCCTCCACCTCTTGCAAAAAGCTGAAGGCTTCAGACCTCAATATCCGTGGACTTCGTTGTAGGTTTATCTTTGTTTTGGGGTTATGATGCAGTCATTGTGGTAGTTAATTCCATTAAATATGCTATACTATCCCTTGTTTGGTAATAACAAAAACAGCTGAAAGCATGCTTAAAGTTTTTGTATCACAGGTATTCTCCCTGTTTGCAGTTCCTAAAGAGGTAATCAATGACAGAAAGACTCAATTTACCTCAAGATTCTGGAGGCTTTGTGTAACATAAAGAAGACCAACCCGAGACGATCATCATCATACTACCATCAATCTAATGTACAAACTGAAAGAACAGATCAATTGTTGAGCATTACCTCCTCATTCATGCCACAACTTCTCAAAGACCTGGACAGCTGACCCCACTTTTTCTCAGTTTTCTTACAATAAATCCATATATTATCAAAAATGGGTATCACTAAATTACGCCAACTTGGATTTAAATCTTTTCTTCACCATTAGACTCAAACAATGATTCACATCAAAACGTAATTAATTTGGTGGCACATATCTGGAAAGTGCACCAACAGGTTCAGAACAACTTAAACTAAATCAACTAATGATACTAAGCGGATTGATGATAAGAAACGTCATTCACCTTTTAATATAAAGAGGGTGACTTGATATTAGTAGATACCAAGAATCTTAACCTCCAGGTTCCATGTCTTAAGTTTGCTTGTAACAGAGCAGGACCATTTTTTTATTAGCCAAATTTTTAATGGGTTCTTCCAAGTGGATTTTCCAATACACTTTAAGTTCTACAAATTCTTTCACGCCTTATCCTTATCCCCTTTTAAAGGACTAATCCCGTAGAGGTAGAGCCTATCATGGTAGAAGATGCACCTAGATCTGAGGTAGCAAATCATGGAATTATGAAAAGTCATCTGTAGTTTTTATTTAGTATTGTAAAAAGAATTTCCATATATTATAAAAAAAAGTTGGTTTCTAGATAAGGTATGTGCAAACTGTCCAAAGTTAATTGTAGAGTTCCACAATGCCAACCATAAGGCACTATCACCTTTAATACCCAAAAATCCACCATTGCAGACATTAGACTCCCCACCCTACATAAGTGTTATGCCTTGACAACGTCCCTGAAGGGGGAGCAGATCGTATCCTCTTAGGAAAGGGTAATTGTAGGCTCATGTCATCTAAGTTGTACAGGGTCATGCACCCTTTCAGGTCAAAAAAGGCTCAACCCCAAAACCAAATCTCTTACTCAGATTTCCAACTTAAGGATTTTCATGGACAAGAGATTGGTAGGTGCTGTCCCTCCCTGCTTTCCATGTACCTTCTCACCACCTACTCCTCATATCAAACCCATCCTTGTCTATGAATCTTCAGAGCTACTATATGGGAACTTAAACATCTCTATATAGACTTAAGAAATGCTAAGAAGCTCCACACCATGATCTTATACTCATCCCCAATTGGTGGCTCAATCAGATGCACAAGTTTTAAAAAAATTGACATGTGGTTTTTTTCCGCTTAATATCGCTTTTGAGCAACTTAAAAATTGAAGCAGAGCTTAACAACTTTTAAAAACTGACACACAGCAAAGCCCCAAAGTCCTCGGCCCTACTGCCCACTGCTCCAAAATAGGGCAGCAGTGAAACCCCCTAGCATTTTCCGCCAAGTGGGAAAGTTCTTTCAAACTAGGTCTACTAGCCCCCCAATGCCTCAGTTTGATACGTTCCCTCAAGGATCTCGCCCTCCACCTTGCACATTCCCAAGCGGCGCCTTGTAAACCATATTTCTCCCATGAAGCAAGATGCAATTTGGCTTCAGGTTGAATATGGCAAATTGTTTCCCTACAATGAAAAACAAATAATATATTTAGCCCAGGCGCTTATGCAGCCTGCAGGCTTCATTGAATTCTGCCCCTACAAGGGGTACTTTGACCTCGGCTTCACCTGTGAAGCTGATGCTGCAATTGCAGCCAACATTCCCCTGGTGTTTCAGGGAGTCTCCATCCCAACCACTTGCACCTGATTGCCTGAGGACACCACTCTTGTGGTCTAATTTGAAGGCCTCCCCACCAACCTCTCCATGATACTCTATATAATGAACTAATAGCTGGGTTGTTAGCATATGGCACTGACCCCATTCTTCAATTTGTGGTTCCCAATGGAGCCAACTGATTTGTAAGCCCTTGTGCCTTTGCAACTGTACGCCCAATCTCAACCAAAATCGACTTTTCGATCCCTCTTGCACTGTTGTCCCCTCTGCATCCAACCACCCTTTCTGGGCCAGAGTAGATAAAGGGCGCATGAATTGCCCCATTTGTTTCAACCTGGACCACTCAAAGAGGCGCGCCTCACTATAGCCCAAGCTGGAGCCCACATGCTCAATTCCCCCCATGATGCTTTCACTGCCAATCCAAAAACTTTTTCTAAATGGGGCACAATCCTCCCTCCCCTTCCACCCAAAGTGGTAGATGCAACTGCCACTGTCTCATACAATAAGGAACCTATATGTCAAACCCCCACTCCCATTCCAACCAATCAGGAGCCAGCATGGACCCCAGTAAACTCAAAAAACTCACCCACCCAACCCGGCCCACCCATATGCCAATCAGCCTATCATCTTCAACTAAAAATTACTGGGATTATTTGGAGGAAGTTGATGATTTGGGGAGTCCAATCCCTGACTCAATCAAGGCCCCAGGCCTCAAAATGTACCTAAATGCAGAATATGAAGCTCAATTTCCAACTCAGCACTATGCTCTACACTCTGATGCTGATGAATTTCAAAGTGACCACCAGCTCATCAAAGAGGCTGTTGCCTCCCCTGATTGTCACCCCCTCCAAAAGGCTGTAGATAAATCAGTCACAGTCTTGGCCAAGGGTTAACCATCCCTGTCCTTCCCCCATGCAACAAGTTCATAAAAAAGAATTCCTCCATATTATACCAAGTTACCTACAAAGAAGTACAAAAAGTTGTGATGGTCGCAAAATTTGGCCCCAAGACCTGCATTACAAGAAACAACATCGCCACCTTCACCACCCTTTCCAAAGTTCGCCTTGAGGCTGAGAAAGCCCTCTATATATATATCACCACACTCCTTATAGATAAAATCGAGCTGCAAGCTCCATTCTGCTACCTCAACCCCTATTTTGAGGATGCATCCACTCCCATGTTCTCAGCGCATTGCTGTACACTGTCCAGCACAGAGAAGGAAGATGAGCCTCCCAATTCCCACTCACCCCCCACCATGGATGCATAATGGTTTATCACTTCGAACCTGGTTGAATAATTTTGGATTTTTCATTTTTTCAATTTGGTTTGAGTGATACATTCATCTCTTTCTATTCATTCAAATTTTAAATTAGTATAAGTGTGCTCCTCTGAGATTGATATTGTCCATCCCCTTGTCAGCTTGGATCAGTTTAATAAAATAAAAAAATCAACACCTGGGCAACATTGGATGGAAATAAATTATCTAAGAAGGCAATGTTGAAAAAAATAATAAAGGAAAATGTCTGAAACGGGGATTAAACCTGTCACTAAATTCTAAAACTGTAAAATTGAATTTGGGCATTCAGAATTTACCAAAACATCCCAAGAATAGTCCAGAGATTCTTGACCAATGGTACTATTAAGGAGAATCAATTAAGGCAATAATCCCACCACTATGATCAGGTTTTGGTGTTTAAAACAATGTTCTACAGCTTAGTACTCCCCCTTTAGCACAACATAAAATGCAGCGTCTTGCAATGGTAGGATGTTGGAGTATTGTTTATTAAATATTTTTGCATTATATTTATCTATAAATATTTTTCAATCATTATTATTATTATTTCAAATTAGATAAAAGAGTGAACATCTAAGTATGATGGTAGTGGAAAAGGTCTACCAGATAGTTCTTATTGAAGAGAAGACAATGGTATAAACTTCTGACCCATTTGTTAACCATAGTTGCCTCCCAAATAATAGAAGCACCCCTCTCTTTCCCCATCTGGACACCCAAACCCTCTCGCCCATCTATCATTAATTAACCTACAAGGCAGGGTGTCACGTTGCAGTCTGAAGCTACTGTTAAGGGTTCAGATACCCGCGCCTACAGCCCAGTTTTCTCTATGCTCACTCAGGCCCTAACGAGTACCAAGTCTCACATTTGAACAAAGCGCCCTAAATAGCTTGACAGACTATCTATCCTAACCCATAAATCTTTCCACAGCACCTATAATAGGCTATGTAAGGAGCAAGATTACCTCTTTACAATAATGTAGCGGTTAGCACCGATGTAAGCTTTTATATGATGTCCATTAAATGCCAATATATTTAGAAAACTAGAAGTTTATAAACATCTATGTGATGCTGCGTTTCAGTTCTAATAATGGTCTGAATCCCAAGTATAAAATCACACCCCCATTCACGTTATATCTTGCTAACCTTGGATGCTCTTTTAAATCTATATAATGGTATAAGCTTCTCAATGGTTAGTCAATCTGATAAACCATATATATTCCCAGCTAATACACCATAGGAATGAAATTATCAAATTTATCAACTAATTTTCTAAAAGTCAATTACATGCGGTTAACCCTGTATTAGGTGTCCAAAATTATGACTAGGTATAACTTGGGTTGATGAGCACAATAATATGATTATAAGGTCAAACCTTTTAAAGTTTAGCAGCAAGGGTGAGAAGGATAACACTATGACATAGATAAGTGCATGCTATATAACCGTTTAGGCTAATTTGTGCAATAATTGATTTGTACATACATATGGTCGCTTAATATTCCTATTAGTATATGACTTAACTGTATCTATGTAAAAATTAATAATTATAATTTGTAAAATTTTAGATACAGTAATAAATTAAAATTTATTTAAATCCAAACTTTAGGTTATTCAATCCCAGCCAAGCCTCTGAGTTAGTGTTATAATCAAATGTCTTTTACACCTTTTTTCAAATTCATCTTTCAACTCTTTAGTTTACCTTGAAAAGTCAAGACTGTAACTTCATTTAGCCCAAGTTGGAATTGAAATTTATGTGTGCACAAACTCTAATAAATATATCAATTAGCATTTAAAGTTCAATTTATTTCAAGATTTGTTTTGGAATGAAGTTTAAATTTTTAAAAGGGTTATTGGCCACAGGGAAATCCCTCAACACTGTTTCAGTAACCAAAGCAAAAGTGCCACAATCTCCACTAAGCCCTAAGGTGATAGAGGCAGATTTGGACATGCAGTGGCACCTTACCTTGACCTGGTGTTTATCCACTTACTGGTATGCCATTAAGAGCATGCTCCTTAAGTCCACACAGTTGACAGAGGCAGGGGTATAGTCTGCTGCCGCACCACACCTAGACCTCTATTTGATTTATTACTTTAAATCTTTTCCAAGAAAAATCTCAAAACTTCCCCATAAGCCATCAAAGGTCAGGCATATCTAAGGTGACTTTCCTGCACCTTGACCTGGTGGGTTGCACTGCAACTTGAGCGGGTTTTTCATAAATATCTTGAAACAAACCTATCTGCTAGTAAAGTTGAGGCACACTCTCTTTTAGCGTTGGTGAGTATCGTTGTAAGGCCCTTGGCTCCAGCTATCAGGCTGGAAAGGGTTATGCACCCCTTTAGGACCAAGAAGGGCTTAAACCCCAAAGCCCTGCCCCAAAACCAGATCTCTGACCTATGGAATACCATGGATGAGAGATGGGTGGCAACTGCCCCTCTCTATTTACCCAAGCCTTTTCCTCATCCACCCCTCAGCCCAAACCTATTCAGATGTCAAAATTTGCAGATTTTTATCTAAGAGTCAAACAAATTTGTGAAAATTTTATAATTCATAAGAAGATCTCCACCATGTTTCCAAATCCTGTACCCAACAAGGGCTCAACCAGAAGTCAAACTAAGTGGGGACAACTTACCTAGCAAGCCAAAATTAAGCAAAAAGTCGAAAAGAAAATGCTGAAAATGGGGATCAAACTTGACACTCCATTATGAACTTGAGAAAGCATATTCAGACACTTTGATTTTTGAAAAACGGCCAAAAAATAGCTTGGAGCCATTGGCTTATACTATTAAGGGTAAATTGGGGATGAAACCATCAATCAACAAATTCAAAATGGGAAATTGTCTTAACTATTGTAGTTCAGCTTAACACCCTTTTCCTCCCCCACCTAGCTTAAAAACCAGCAGCCTACCTATGGTAGGGTGTTGGGTTATTGTTTCAATTTTGCCTAATAAAAATGTATCCCAAAAAATCTAATGTTGTATTTATTTGTCAAAATATAAGAAAATCCTAAGTTTTTGTACTTTCAAAGTAAGCATGACCCAAGGGTCACGTATAATGGCCTCAATGATAGAGGAGCCCTTAGGTTCTAGTTCAAACCCAACTGTTGTAAGCTGCAACTCAATAACAAGGACTCTTTACCATTCAACTCAACTATTTTGATAGGGCGTAGCTGAGTAGTCTGAGTCTACTGTTATGGCTGCTAGAGCAACCACAGTCAGTGGCCAGTTTTCTCTTGTCACGTCGTCATACTAATAAAATATTTCAACCACGTAATACCCTGGTTACATCTTGTTTACAAGGCTTTATTGTTTGGAGATAGATGATTGCCACTTAAGGTTGGTGAGCTAACCTCAGACCTCCCTGTCACGTGTACATGGGTAAATTGTTAAAAGCATATCAAATCTTTTTACATCAGTTCTACCCGCTTTGATGCTCACTGAACAGTGTCCACCAAAAGCTCACCAATCATATGGCTCCTTTCAGTTTTTTCTTACTTTGGAGGCACTAATCCAGTTGAATATCCTATGTGTACTCCTAGTATATTTACCTTCTTCCAATGCTGTTATTCTACGACGTTTATATCAAAGATATAGGAGAGAGTGGAGGAAGAATCTAGAATACATGAGGAAGAAGAAGTGGAAGCAGAATATGAAGATGAGCTATTTGAGAAAAAAATACTACTAAAATACCAATGGATGAGGAGGTGATCAAACTAGATCCTAACGCACCAGTTATAGTCCTTATCATAGCTCCATGGTTGACCAGATTTAAGCTGAGCGCCAGAAGAATTCAGTTTATGATGATCTGTCAGAGGTGCAGCCTCTTCTGATTCATACGATTCTAAGGTAAACAATTAATTATTTGCACATGCAGCAGCTATGACCATTCAGTTTTCGCCTCAATTTGGACATAGCCAACCGCCCCTTGTGGTTGAACAACTAGAAACTTGTGTGTTCCCTCACTAAATTAAATAATTATGACCATGCTTACTTCATGTTTCTTTTTAATACTACTGTTGGGCAGCGGAAAATCACATTTATGATTTGGTGGACATTCGTGCAACTGATAATTTTGGTTAATTGTAGGTAGTGTAGCCTTTAGATCTAACAGTTACTACTGGGGCCTCTGTCTTTGGTGCTTCCCGCGTCTCTATGTCACGCTGCCGCTCTGTTAGCCTCTTGAGTTCAAAGCACAAGAACACGAGTTTATGGCTCACTTCTCAGCTATTTTTGGATTTGCTGTTTCCAGTGATCCTGGGAGTTGATTGGTGGAGCCGCTTATCTATAAGGATTGACTTAGAACGAAAGATGCTGGAGTTCACCACATGTACTTACTCTGGTGAAATTCCCTTACTACCCACTTTGGTCACAGGTAACGCAATGGCATCAGTAGAGTACTACGCTTCAGACGTTGTATCTGCCTTCCCACTATGCCGCAAATATTGTACCTTTATAAGCTATGTACAACGCTAAGTATGCAACCGCCTCCCTAAACATTCAAAGCTTAATCTGAGCTTCCATTTAACAGTTGATCTCATTAAAATCAACTGCCCATTGTACACTTAAACTGGTCAGGAAAATCAAGCCCTTAAGTTATTGATTGATAATATGGTGGCCAAGGGGTGGATGATCAAGAAAACTACCCCCATATCACCCCAGTGGCTTTTACCCAGAAACCAGATGGCACACTGTGACCCTGTATGGATTATGGGCAGCTTAATAATGTCACAGTACTAAATCTATACCCCTCCCTTTGGAAGTTACATTTCCCAGGCCTTTTCCAGGTCAATGATTTTTTATAAGTTTTATCTGGCTAATGTGTTTCATCAAGTGCGGGTAAAATCTGTCCAGAAATGTCCAACTGCTATCCAGACATGGCATGGAATTTATCAGTTCAAGGTTATGCCCTTTGGCTTGAAAAATGTGAATGCAGTGTTAAAGTGCCACATTAATGATAAAATGGAAGTGTCACGATTCTGATATGACTGGACGATCAGCCCTAAGTTGTTATGGAAGATTGGATAGGATCCGCTGAGCTTAATATGAGTAATGATTATTTGAGTTCCTCAAGGTGAGGCAATATTGGGTTTTTGGGAAATCGCTTAGAATTAGGCGATCATGAAAGTAACTAATGAAGATTTGCTAGAACCAACGAGATATGGAGAATTAAATTACTAAGACATGGAAGTGGTATCATCCAAAGTCGCTACAATATAGGCAAGATAAGATGATTCATAGGGGTAGGTTCTTAATAGTTTAGAATGAGCAAAAAAGCGAAGATCCGCTGTGTTTATTATATTAAAAAAAGTGCAGTGGTAGCAAGTGCTCCATATATGTTAAATTAGTTTATTGTGTTGTTTCAAAGGGCAACTATTGTCATATCTTTGGTCTATTGCTCAGTGGGCTGAACCCTGTGCAAGATCCCTTACGGTGTATCTCAACAATTTCTCAAAATTTATAACAGTGGTGCTCACTACAAGGGGCCCATTGATCAATCACAAAAACTGATAAATGTTCCTCAGTCGCTGGTCATGTCATATCTGGCTTGCTTTGGCAAGGAATCATCCCAAGACACTGCAATTGTTGAATATGCAGAACTCAAGCTTGCCCTGGATGCTGTGCTTAAATAGAAAAAAAAAGGAGTTTCTATAAGAGGTTGTATTGATAAGCTGCCTCCGTTTAATTGTGATGGGAACATCCATGGATTCTTTAAATAATTTGAGTTTGCAGTAAAAGGAGCTTCAGATCAGTGTAAATCTAAAATATTAATGTCCACCCTGGACGTCAGAAACACTGACCAAGTTACTTGCTATCTTCCCAACAGTTCCTTTACCTATCAAAAAGTGAAGGATATTGTGCTGTGGTTGTTTGGAGGAACTTCAAAAATGGTGCAATGGAAGGCTGAGTTTCTAACCATTGGGTTTCAACATAATGAGACCTTCACTGCATTTGCTGATCGATTTTCAGCAGAAGCCCATGTGTTAATTGGGGCAGGGGTTTTATCTGAATGTGACATAAGCATGGCATCGACCTCCGCTCTGAAACCATACCATGAGCTTTTTAATGCCATGGCTCCATATTTAGAGGTTGATGTACCCTTGATTAAACTTGTTCAAATTCTAAGCTGTCTATCCACTACCTTCCCTCCACCCAATATAGAGCGGAAACCTATCACCTCCACTGCTAGCCTTTTTTATTCAGAGGAATTATCCCTCCCTGTTCATCATCTGATTGGCATCCCCTGGCATTATTATCAATACACGCCTCACTTCCAACCAAGTTTCTAACATCAGTTCACCTATCAAGAGGGGCCTGGTTACACTGTTCAATTCCATCCCAACTTTTGGGGTGGCCCATTTTACAACAATCAAGGATGCAGGTCTTATGAGGTCTTTTTCTTTTTGTTTAGTCGCTCTGGGCACCTGGCTAGATGTTGTCACAATTGTCAGGTCCAGTACCTACCATGGAAGCAGTATAATCAGATAAAAGTCAGTGCGGAGTAGAGATGGGACTCTCTACCTCTGCTATTCTGACTCAAAACGTCCCACTGGAACCTATTCCTGTAAATTCAGAAGAAGTTCCTCAGTATGATGACACCTTTCTATATCAGCGACCAGTTGGAGGGTTGAATGCGCTGACATGAATGCAATTCATGGACATGGCAGAAGCAGGCTCTCAGGAGCAACCAAAGCCTTAAGCTTGTCAAATGTTCGATCACCTTTCTATAGATGAACCAAATCCATTAGCTGATGCGCTTCTCTTAAAAGGGGTAAACGTGGCCCTCCCTGTGGACGCTATTGTTAAAGAAGACCCTAAAGTGGGGAAGGGTATTATGAGCTTCCTTAAAAAAGAGATCCGTTAAATGTCCATGTCTTAAAACAATCAGATACATATTACTCTGAGTGTACTTACTGTGACACTGTCATAGCAAAAACCCAAGTTTTCGCGATAATCAATATGGGTGCCCCAATCAACATAGTGTCCATAAAGTTGGTGTCAAAGTTGGCATTAAAGCATGAAGAGGAGCATCATATGGTGTATGGGACTGCAGGCGCGAAAAACACAGTCTCTGAAGGAGCGTACAGCGCACTACCATTGCGGTTTGGGTCAATTGTCATTGTAGCCCCAGCTATAATGTTACCAAACAATAACTATGACCTGTTAGTTAAAACCACTTTTATGCGCCACTTTGGGGCTGTTGTTGATATGACATCAGAGAAATTTGAAATTAAAGGGCATCAAATCACAATCTACTTCACTTCCAGCGGAATGCCAAAGGATTTGGTACACATGAGTCACATTAATCTTGCATATGGTGATGGAGTGGTTTTGGTTCACTATCATCGACTAAAGTGTAAGACCCAGGCCCTTCCCCATCAAATTTATGAATATCAAGGGCTACCACTTAGAGCTGCGGGCCCTATATCTATTCTCTCTGGACACCAAGTAATCATAAACACCAATTAGAAGTGGAATTGCTTGCTGGGCTTTATGGGGAGGTCATTGGCCCTATTAGCAATTATAGCTCGAGCCCCACGTGCCCCAGGCATTATACTTCTGGGACATGAGGAGATTAAGGTCTTGGTAGCAAATTTCTCAGGATAAACCAATGCAAATCCGCCGACACCAAATAGTGGCATACTTACATTTTCATCCCACTTGAAGAGGTCCTCCAGGTTCATGAGTTTGGTTCATTGGATGAATTTGGTCTGCCCATTGAAACACAGCCTGGCGTAATGGCAGTTATATCACGTGAGAATTTAATGGGGTTAATGGAATGCCAGAGAGATCAAGCAGAAGCCTTATTTAAAAAATACAAAGAGATCTTTGCTGTTGATGATCATGATTTAGGGTGCGCGTGGGGAGTGATCCATTGAGTGGACACTGGAGATTATCCCCCCATTATATCTTGGCCAATCCGCCAATCTAGAGCAGCAGAAGAAGTTGTCATGGAAGAAATCAATAAAAAAATAGTGCAAGGAATGCTTGAACCATCGAAGAGCCCATGGGATTCCCCTGTCCTAATTGTCAAAAATAAGGATAGGACCAACCGGGTAGTAATAGACTACCTCAAGCTCAACAGCATTACAAAAAAAGATTCATGTCCCTTGTCGCAAATTAATCATGCTTTGAACTGGTTGGGAGGAGCGCGTTACTTCTCTGCAATGGATTTGATATCTGGCTATCGGCAGATTGAGTTACCTGCGGTGGAACAAGAAAAATGCGCCATTATCACGTCAAAAGAACTTTTTCAACTGACACATATGCCACAAGGGCTGTGTAATGCCCCGGCTACTTTTCAACAGGCGATGTACACTATCCTTGGAAACTTGAAGCTGTCCTGCGTTCTTGTATACCTTGACGTTATAAAAACGTTTTTCCTGCACGTTTTCTGAGCACCTTAACCATTTGGAAGAGGTATTCCGCCGGTTGGCTGAGGCCAACATCAAAATAAAACCCCAGAAATGTCATTTTTTAAGGATCAGCTAGAGTACCTCGGTTTTGTAGTTGATGCAACAGGACTGAGGCCCCAACCAGCTAAGGTGGAGGCTATTCAAAAGATGACTACACCAAGCAGTAAGTGAGTATACAAGTATTTTTAGGGATGGTTGGCTACTATCGCCGCTTCATGCCAAACTTTAGTTGTATTAGAGGTCCGCTGTTTGAGTTATTAAAAAAGGATGCCACGATTGAATGTACGGAACACTGTCAATGCTCCTTTGATACTCTTTGAACAGCGTTGATAAATTCTCCAGTGCAACGCTACCCAAATTTTGAAAATAAATTTATTGTACAGACGTATGCATCTCTTTCCGCTGTTGGGGAAGTTTTGTCTCAAAAAGATGATGAAGGGGAGGAGCACCCAGTGGCGTACTGCAGCCAAATCCTGAATAGCCATGAACGCAATTATAATGTGACCGAGCATGAGTGCTTAGCATTGATTTATGCTTATAAGCAATTCAGAGTATGTTTGCATGGTGTAAAGTTTAAAGTTGTAATGGATCATGCCTCATTACACTGGCTTCAGAACCTTAAGGAGCCGGAGGGTCATCTAGCCTAATGGGCCCTTAAACTACAGGCTTACAACTTTGAGATACTTCACCAACTAGGAGCAAAAAACCAGAATGCTGATTGCTTGTCGAGGATACCAACTATTGAAGTTACAGCAGATCTGAGCGATATTGTGTATGACAAGATGCTCAGCGGAAAGTACAATGATGAGCCACCACAAGTTATCAAGGCATTGAATGAAATGAGAGCCAATACTTTCCAGAAGAATGGGGAGTTGTACAAGTGGATTGGCAACTCAACAGTAAACTTACCACGACCCTCAATGCGGCCTAACATTATTATGAGCGCACATAGGAAAGTTGGGCATGGTGGCATGCGCAAGACATTGGAATTATTATGGCCTCAGTATTACTGGGAAAGCATGAGCTTTGATGTGCTTGTTTTATTAACACAATCATATCACTCCTGGGAGTGAGAAGCTCAGGTCTATATGGGAGGGACCTTTTGTAGTCACATATAAGTGAAGGATGAGTTATCCATCATATCTCTTGCATCTGGAGTTACCATTAACCAAATTCATGGCCGTTCTTACAGCCTTATTATCCCCTAACCCTCTTGAAAGGG
Source organism: Massospora cicadina (assembly GCA_022478985.1). NCBI lineage: Eukaryota > Fungi > Entomophthoromycota > Entomophthoromycetes > Entomophthorales > Entomophthoraceae > Massospora > Massospora cicadina. Next base: position 53,356 of record JAKSZP010005323.1, read on the forward strand.
GTGATGTCAGATAATTATAAGTCTGATATTGCAATAAGAAATATTTGGCTTTGATATGGATAACATTGACCAAAAACCCTGGTCAATTCTCGGTGGAACCCCGCAAAATGGGGTAATAATATTTCCCCCAATCCTCAGCCAAATCGCCCTATGTCTGGTAGCAGGGTTATGTTAAACTTGGGGGAAAATTGGGGGAGTTGTTCTGAGAGTCTTCTCCATCCTCTCTCTAATTTAGTTTAAATACTTACTCTGTGACCACCCCCTTTATAGCCTTAGAGGGTGTTTCACCTGAGGCAAATATTTTCCTACCCTATGATTGGGTTAAATATATTAAATCACTGCCTCACGGATATATCCTACCTGCTACTGGTCCTCCATTGGCCGTTCGTCCAGATAGACGAGTCTCAAGAGATCCAATAGGTCAAAAGTCCATATTACCAAATTTGGATGCACTCAGTTTATACCAAATTTCCCATCTGACTCACTTCAAGCCTTGATACATTTTTAATACTAAGCATCAAGATATCGATATAGTTCACTTCTTGACCCATCAGTTATTACTAATAAACCTTACAAAATCATTTATATTAATTTAAAAAATTAGTATTTTTATTATAAATGGTCAATAACCCTAATATTTATCTCATGGTAGAGAACCAACTTCTCCTGCATATAATTGTTGTAATTCAGGTGTGAAAAATGCACCAGCGCTCAACCTAAACCCTTAGTTTCAACAATATTCACCTAAAATGTTAGTTATCATGTGGAGACAGGAAAAACTTCACTCAAACTATTATAAAGATGGAGGGCAACATTACCACAAATTAAATTCTTCCATAGAGCCAACATGGTATTGGGTGCTAATCAATACCTGAATTAATTGGCAAGTAATATGATTATACTACAATCACAAGCATTTGATGCCACATTGAATAAAAAATAAAAGAAAAGATGACAGATGACAAAGACTGCCCAACAATACAAAATTACCATTTGGGGATAGGGTAGCATATTGCAATACCCATGGTTTTAGATGAAAAAAACAAGCTGGATGCTTTGTGGTCAGGTCCATTTGAGGTTATCACAGAGTTAATGATTGATGCCTATATGATTAAGAACATTGCAGATGGTCATATAGTGAACCAGGTCCATACTAAATATCTATTGTATTTGATCTAGGGGAATTATAAGTTTCAATGTTACTGAGGGATCACTGAACCTACTAACTATAGATTAAGTCCTGGCGTGTTTGTCAAGTCCCAGGATGGGGCTGCTGAACCATGATAGCTGTTTAAGTTTTAAAAATAGACCTCTGAACCATGATAGCTGCTTAAGTTCATAAAACGAACCTCTGAACCAGAGTAGGGGAAAAGAAAAGATGGACCTCTGAACCTACTTATAGGTTAAGTCCCATTATAAAAAAATAACATAAGGAATAATTTTAAAAATATAAAATAAAAATCATAACGAAAAATATATAAAAAGTTAAAAATAATTTTAAATTTTAAATTTTTTTTCACGATCAAAATCATCTGGTGGTGTTCCCTTATATTATCAGTAGGACAAAGTTGGGTTAAAACTATATCCTCTGTGAGTAGTTTAAAAGTTCTGGATTTAACAAGCATATTGGAAGTATTAGGAAGGAGTAAAAAGGATCTGTTGGAATGAGGCACTAGTAAATGAAGCCCATCTCGGGGAAATACAGGGACTAAAGAATCAGAGAAGCCGCCCAAAAAGATTCTCTAATTGACGATGTGTCATATAACCTGACCTGAGGGAATACAGGCTTTCCAGACCTTTTATTGGCAACAAGAACTGAACTAGGCAGGCATGGCATGGGGCCATGAAAAATGCACTCTGTGGAGGTGGCAGCGAGGAGGAAACAGTAAGGAAACATGGTAATATGAAGGATTACCCAGTGATACATTGATCAAGGGAAAGAGAAAGACTAAGACTAAGAGAACTCCAATTTAGACCAGGCTGGCAGACTCATTCATGATCAAAGAAGCGTATGCTTCCAGAAAATATTTATTGATGGATAACCTGGTCAAGCATGGTGGATTTGTTGGGATCCAATATGCCCACATTAACCAGCTTAATTAATTATAATAAATATGCTTGTCCACTAGGGGATGAACCCTCCTAGTGGATGTGGGAGTTATTGATTAATTACAATCAATAGTTAAGAGAAATATTCATAGTATATTTAGTAATTTGCCAAATTTGATCCTCCAGATCGTTATTGTTCCATTGGGATGATCCCAGACAGTAAACAAGTGATTAGGTTGCCAATTTACTTTCTGATATTCTAATTAATTTATATAACCTTATCAGGTTTTGCCGCTGATTGACTAAGGGGTTTATGAGTTGCTAAACAAGTGATGCCGCCTGTGATAAGTGACTTGAAAGTTAGCCTTAAGTGTTTGAAACCTGCTATTTATAGGTAAAAGTCCCATTACATAAGCAGGTTGTTAACCCAGTAAGGGTGACACGATTTAGTTGAGCAAAGGCGTTGGGACACGTTCTTCATTTCAATCCAGAAGAGTTCAAATTGATAGTCAACATCAGAATCCAACAAAACTGATGAGGAAGACCATTGTTTGGTGTGACCCTGAAGAGTAAATTATTGGCGATGGCTGCCATTTCTATTGATGCGACAACATAAGACTTGGGCGATTTAACCTATAAATTCCTTTGCAAACTTTTTCTAGAAAAAGCTGATAAGTAGAAAGATACTTTCAGATCAAGTACTTTAATAATTTAGACTGTCATTTTTTCAGGTCAGCTAATTTCGCTCAAGGATCTTAACATCCATCTTGCACATGCTCAGGCCTTTTTGCAGCCCACTTGTTCTCCCCCACTCCCAGCTGTGTTTCAGCCTTTGGGTCAAATATGGGAAGTTGTTCCCATACGCAGAGAAAGTCATTATTGACATGGCCCAGGAAGTGTTGCTGCCAGCTAGTTTTATTAATTTCCGCCCCTATAAGGGGTATTTAAATCTTGGCTTTACCTGAAAAGCTGACGCCGCCACTGCAGCCATTGTAGCCCTAATTTTTCAGGGCACCCCTATCCCCAAAACGCGCACCCAGATCCCCACAGACACCACTATGGTGGTTCAGTTTGTGGGGTTGTCCACTCACTTTCCCCACGGTGCTCCATCAGGAGTTGATGGAAGGTTTAGCCACGTACGGCTCCAATCCCATCCTTTAGTTTGTGGTCCCCAATGGGGCCGCCCGCCTCGCTGGACCTTGGGCATTCTCCACAATCAGCCTGGAATCCACTAAAAATGCTATATATTGATACCCCTGCACCATCATTCCTTTTGTCCCTGACCACCCATTCTGGGCCTGTGTTGAGGGTGGGCGGACCATCTGTCAATCCTGCTTTGAGTTGGATCACTCAAAGCATAAATGCCCCTCTCTTGCTGCTTCTTCCAGACCTGTGTTGCCTCCGTCTGGCCCCCAATATGTCACACACCCCACTGTCTTTCTGGTATGGGGTACAATCTTTCCCCCTCCCCCAAAGCCTGAAGCCGCTGCAGCACCCGCAGCTGCCAATCAGGCCCCATCTTAGTCCAGTGCCACATGCGCTTCAACCAATCAGGAGACAGCTTTGACAACAGTTTGGTCCAACATTATTCACAATTAACAGTCACAGCCATTCAAATCACCAACCCCAATTTCCAGTACAACTTAAATTCATGGACTTCATTGAATGAAACCAATGAAGTGGGAAATATTATTGAAGACTCAGAAGTCTAAATCGAAGAATTTATCCAGGTACAGCACCCCATGCAGTTCCCTCAGCGTTTTTATGGCCCCCAGCCAGACGTCCATGTGTTCCGCTCTTCCCACCAGCTCTCTGTAGCAGCAGCTGATCACCAAGATATTTGTGACATCTGTGAAGTGGCTGATGCATCAGTGGCAATACTATCCAAGGGTCTCCCTCCTCCCATTATTGCCCTGACCCTGTCCCCGCAGGGCAAACGTGACATCCTTAACCTCCACAAACAAACAGCTTCTGCCATTCAGAAGGTGGTTGTTACTTTGTAGGCCAAGCCAAAAGTCACCTGCGCCACTACTTCTTTGTTACCCAAGCTTCCTTCCATACGCCTTCACGTTTATAGCTTTTTTTCAAATACCTAGGTGTAATTTTTGCTGCAGTTATTTCCACAATCATCTGATCAATAGCGATCTCCACCCACATGTCGCTGATCACTTCACACCATTGCTCTCCACCTTGACCCACATTCTTTCCTATGAGAAGGACTCCAATGCTGAGGTGAGCCCCCCAATCCCCCTTCCCCTTCTGCCATGGTGGGATGAGCATCTCAATGCTGTCCCACTTGGTTGGTTGTGATCTCATTCGTTTGTGTTTTGCTCACTCATTTTGGGCGGTCAACTCATTCTGTTCAGGTAAGTCTGTTCATTTGTTCTTTTTTGCTCTTCAAGATTCAGTAATGTCCATCCCCTGGTCAGCATACCATGATATAAATTTTTAATTTGACTGTCATGTATTTCTCTTGAGACTAGAGTTTGGAAGGATAAGAGATTCTTTGTCTATTTTATTGTTACTCCACTGACACTGCTTGAAGAGAGAGAAGAAGAACCACTAGACCTAATCCTAGGCTAAGTTCTAATTGAAGAGGGAAGAAGTCCCTACTAATATTCCAGAAGAACATTAAGATTAGGATAAGCACTAATTTAGGGTTGGACCATATAATCATCTTAGATATAAGAGATTTAACTATAGAAATAGTCTTCATACTATTACTACCTATTTATTAATTATCAACAACTTATACAAAGCACATATATAATGAGCCTGTGCAGTTAAACAAGGGAGCTGAAGCGAGCTACAATATTTAAAGAGTATACAGCTCCAAGTTTTTAACACCTAGTTTTTACTTAAAATTTAATAGCTTAAACTATGTATTGCGGAAATTATTTACGTTTTTATTTAATTCCACTTTAGCCTCTAAAAAATAAGATTATATAGAGACTAAATCTTTAATTTAATAAGCAAATGGCGGGTATGCCACTTTTAGCTGCTGATTAGTTAGTACCAGCATTGAAAAAAGGATTCCAAAACTTATTACTTATAAAACCAATAGTTTAGCACCATTTTTACATACTCCCCACACTATATTTTCACTTCTACCATCACTCCTCATATCATAATAGCAGACCATGTTGCCTGAAATATCTGTCCTGGGTACTAAGCATCTACAATGAGAGCCAAGTTTTTCCTTGGCACGCCTGTTCCCTGACAGATGAATGCACTTACATAGGGGAAGAGATTCTCATTATTAACTAAAAGCCTGAAGCACAGCTTTCTCTAGAGCACCTGAGGCTTTGTTGTCAATATAGTGACATACTTCTGGGTATAAAGCACCATACTAAATATAATAAGTCCAAGGCCAAAATACCTAGTAGCAAGCCTTTTAAACTAATTAGGTTCTTTCTAAGGCTATGTATAGGAAATAATTGTGTCTATTCAGTTAACCAAAAAAAATTAGTGTTCAACAAAATGCAAATAATACTATAAAAGCACTCTTAATTATTACAATAACGAAATATGAGGTAAATAAGCTTACTAGTGTATTAAGTTATGATTTCATTAAAAAAAGATCTTATTTTACGTCTAGAATGATGTTTCAATGATAGTTTGGTTTATATCTAAGCATATTCATTAGAATTAAAGTAGATGTCATTACTGTCATGGCTACATGACATAATTGAAGAAACAGACTGCAAGGACAAGGCTGGTCGTCAGGAGGCCAAAAGGGTCAAGTTACAAGGCCTTCCTGATTTGAAACATACCGTGGACCAACTCTGGGTACAGGCAAGGCATGCTCAGGTTGGTCCTGGGGATGTGCATGACACTCAGCCTAGCGTTACAACCAGGGCAAAAAAACGCACCAGCTATGTCCTCAACTCTGGCAGTTCGTTATGTTTACTGGAGGAACAGGGATTTAACCCCCATTCTGTTTATAATGTTGCTAAGTTGGGTCAAGTCAATTTACAATCTATAACATAAGTTCGGACAATCTCAAGTTACATGATCCTGGTTAATGGTAGCATGTGCCTATTGGTTCGCCTAAGTTTAGCACCACCTCTGTCAATTGAAAACTCTTTTAATGAAATCTAATTTGTGGTTCTGAAAGACCAACTTTCATCGTTGGTTATCAGGTTTTATTAAGAACCCCGTTTGTTTTTTTTATTTTATGCATGTGTTTTACTTGATTTGCTGACCTTTACCAGGGCCAATTTAGTCAAATGTGTGCCCTCCTTTCTTGGGGCTTTCTGTGCACCGTCCTTCTGAGTTGTGCTTGTTTTACCTTTTATTAAGTGGTGGTTCCATAGCATGGGGGTGGGCCCTCACCCCCACCTCTACTGGAACTGGAACATTACAGACAGGCCCTTGACATTAGATGACCAACCTTATTTTTAGTTTTTCTAAAACTTATACCAGGTGGAAGGTCTTCATAGTAGTATTCAGGCGCTCTGGCTGTGCGCTGTGGTTGGGACGCCTTGTCCATGGTGGTCTCATTATTGTTGGTGGTGTGCCAGCTAGGTGTGTCTTTTTCTGCACACGGTGTTATTTCCACCCTTTTGGCGAGTACATGGTGGGAATGGAATGTTTGAAGCCCAGTTGCTTAGGTTTCCAAGTTTGCACCACTTCTTCTAGTTATAATAAAACCAGCCTTGACTCCCTTCCTCCAGGAGTTGAGTGGCTGTTGTCTTCTACCTAAAGCACCTGCCTGGGTGTTTTACATTTATAAAACTGTGTTTTGAATGTTAAAGAGTATAGAGAGTTTAAAGTGACCTTTTGGGACAGGGAAACTCTGTGCTGCCACGTCTAAGCTTTACAGTAGCTCAACTGTGCACTCTGGTTTTGGGAGTTTTATGTGCCCTTAATTTTTTGAATCTCCTTGGTTCTCTGGCTTATCTGTGTCCATCATTTCCCAAACTTCATTTTTCTGTGCCACTTTGGAAACCCCAGCAATGGACAATCGAGTGAGTCAAGCTTCCCCCACTGGCTTCAATAATCTGATTGGCGCTTTTTGGGGAAGCTTCCCGCCCCAATCTGGAAGGGGCAGGTAACTTGGCGTCATGGTTTCACCCATGGCGGCCCCTATAAATATATGTCCCAAAAACTTTTGTGTACCTCTGAAATGGGGTATTTTTATCCTTCTAATCCTTTGTTTTTGGCGGAAATCAAAGGCGAGTAGGGATCCAGCCCTGTAACTAAATGAAATGTCTCAGTTGATTCCGCCGCTATGATGTCACCTGAGGTGGCTCCTATAAATATGGCGCCCACGCCTATTGATTTTTCCTTGAATGAGGCAGAGCTCCCCACTGATTCCCTCCCAATTTTGGCGAAATTAAAGGTTTGGGGAAGTCTAGCCCCAAAATGATATAACAATTTAATCAAAATAATTTTTCTCCAAACCACATTTTATTGCTAGCAGGGTAATTGACAAAGGTCTTGGGGTTGATGGCCTAGGATAATGATGTACAACTGGCCACCTAATCTGGCATTTTTTAACGCTTGAAAACGCATTTTATAACGTGAATTCATTAAATATAAATGAGCCAAATATCATCTATTATGACTCTTTCTTTTTTTAGTACTGGATGGTCCCAACCCTCTTATGACTCTTTCATGGAACCAACTTTGTATACTAGATCACCCTAGAGAACCCACGCTTGACCCCTATCATGATTTGCAGAACACAGGGGGTAGAAAAGGAATTGCTTTTAAGATATAAAAATGTCTATGCAACTGCTGAAGGTATGGTGGGATATGCGACCTCAGTAGTAAGAGTGGCCAACTATCCCTCCCCATTCTATGATGCAAAAGCTTATCCTGGAAGCATGCTTATGCCTGATGAAGTCTTCACTGGTGAAGTCTTGGCGTTATCCGCTTTGAATAAAGATCATTCAGGATATTTTTTGTTGACCGCTACCCTTTCATCCTCTTATGGAAAATCAGCACAACTATTTTGGTGACACAGGAGCCTCTGAGAATTTTATTGACCAATCTTATCCGACTATATTGAGTTGAATTACTTGCCTGGTGGTATGGTTATAGGAGGGGCTTCCCAAGGTATTACACGCTGAGGGTTCTAAGGTTAGTGGATTATCAAGTTTTCAAATATCATTTGGCTGACCACTTCCAAGCAATCAAAACCCTCTTGACCCATTATTTTGGGTTTGGAGTGGTGGCGAAAGTTTAACATTAGAACCAACTTGAAAGATAATACCATATCGTTTCTTTTAATAATGGTCATGTATTAATTATCCCCATGTTTGAAGCGATCTTTCAGGGCAATTTGCCCTAATGGACCAAGGTCAACGCTCTCAGTCTAGCTCCGCTGCTGAAGCCTCTTTGGAGGCCTCCTTACCTTTTTGTTTGGAAGGGCTGAAATTTTTGTTTGATGCGGCTTCAGCCAATGTACTACCAGCTCATTTAGAGTTTGATTGTGAGTTCAAAACAAACGTTGGTCTGGTCATATATCTTCTCCCATTTGCCCCTTGATTGTATTGGAGAAAGCAGAGTTGGATGTGTGGGTTTTAAGAACAGTTGACTAAAGGTGCAATATTTCAGTGTACCTCTTAGGTATGCTCCCCACTTCTCTTTGTAGAGAAAGCCAATAGTACTCTACGCCCATGCGTAGATTATGGGAACCTAAACATTGTCACTGTACCAGCTTTACATGCCATCCCGCTGGACTCTCATATTGCTCGCTATGTGGAGAAGGCCAGAGTCTTCTACAAAATGGATTGCTTAAATGCGTTCAATCAGCTCTGGATCAAAAAATGCCATAATGAATCATCGCTTTTCCAAACCTGAAAAGAAATTTTACAGTTTTGGTCATTCCTTTGGGCTTTAAAATGCACCTGCTAGTATCAGACGTCACATAGATGTGGCCTTGAGGGACCTGATGGGTGTGTACGTGGTGGCCTATATAGATAATATTCTGGTGTTTTCCCCTGATCATGAGCCCCATGCAATACACCTGCGGCAAGTGTTGGAGAGTTTTAGGGCAGCCAATCTTACGCTGAAGATCATTAAGTGCGAGTTCTTTAAGTCTTAGGTCACCTTCCTGGGTAACGTCATGTTTTACCAAGGCGCATTATAACTTCAGAAAGGGAGCAGGCAATTTGAGAGTGGCCCATCCTAACTTTAGTCAAGGAATTGAGGAGTTTTTAGGGGTACGTGTATGTTCCTTAGGAAGTTCACGCCAAATCTTTCTGAAGTGGCTGCGCCCTTGTATAAGGCAAGTGGTGAAAAGGTGCTCCAGTGGTCTCTCATCCTGAAGGATGCCTTTCAAGCAATAATGTGCACCCTGTTGTCCACACCCATCCTTCTCCATGTAGATCCTGAAAAAAGGGGGTTATTGTTGCTCTGATGCCTCTTACTTCGCCATAGCGGTTGCCTTGTTACAAGTAGGCAGAGATGGAATAGAGTATCCGGTGGGATATTTTTTCAGGAAGATGTCTTTTCAGAGTTGAACTACGCCGTTTATGACAAAGTGTTATTAGCAGTGGTTGAGGCACTGACCTATTGGCGTCATCACTTACATGGCTCATCCCAACCATTACACGTGCATACAGTTCACTGTGCCTTGTTGTACTACTGCGAACCTCATGCCCTGACACCATGGAAAACCTGCTGGCAGGAGACCCTGGCCCAATTTGTATTTTTTATGAGTTTACCAAAGGCAAAGAGAATGGTTTGGTGGATGATTTAAGTTAAAACCTTGAATTAGCTTTAGATCCTAAGGAGGTGGAGTTACACAATACCCACTTGATGATTCCTCCATGTAAGATTGTGTCCTAAAATCCCCTGTTAAATTCTGGTGGTTGAGTCAAAAATAAACCCTTCAACAACCAAAATATCAGGCCTATTATCCTCCTAATGCTTGAAATAATACTCTAATTAAAGCCTATTGCAGTAACATGGCTTGGACCAATTATTGCAACGTGGATTTAATTATATTATCAAAAGCTTGGGCCAAATATACTCACACATTTAGGCCAATTTTCTCTGCAACTACTCAGCTCAGGCTGATTAACTCAATGTTAATTTGATTTGATTTGATTATTTCAATCAGAAACTCAGGCCAAATACACTCACACAGTTGGGCCAATTATCACTGCACCAAAACTTGGCAACTATTCCTGACTGATAAGGACTGATATCAAGTATTCAACATGAGAAACTGTTTGGTATCGACCTGAAGAAAACGTCTACAAATCCCATGAATAAATGGATGAAAAAACATGATCCTTTTTCCGCTTTAGGGCAATTTTTGGATGTCTATCCTTGTAATTGGCACGATAGCACTTGCACATGGATTACCCAAATGAGAGTACCTAGTGCTATTGAGAGGGCCAGCTAACATCCCAATTAGGAAGTTTTTTCCGTCAGTTGTATGATGAAAACATTACCTATGCTAGTCTTAAGAAGAATTCCTACCTACGGAAATTTTTGTATGTCAATATACATAATTAGCAATATAGCACTTGCACGTGGACCGCCCAAATAGGAGTAACTAGTGCTATTGAGAGGCCTACTGATGTCCTAATTAAAGGTACATCATTTTCTTAAATCAATGCTGAAATTTTCCAGAATTTGCATTTCATAAGCAGTATAATGAAACTCATTTTGAGATTACCTAAGACAATTTTGCATGATCATTGTTGCAATTTTGTCGCTGAAATCCTTCCAAATTTGAGAGTATTTTGCCACCAATAAACCTAGCAATAGGTCTCAGTCATATCAGTTCAAGGGCTGAACTGAGGTGGAAAAAATCTGTGATCTTGTGTGCTTGAATGTGGCCATAAGATGCCCTAGAGGTATAAATACAAGCGCCTGGCCTAATGATTAATTAGCAAATAATATAGTCTAATAAAGATCTATTTTATTAAATCTTCTTTCCAGTTTTTACCTTAAGTCGCTTTTGGAGAGTGTCAGCAAGCTGGGATTTTGAGGTGTACAGCCTGTAACTTTGCCTGCCTCAGTTGAAGTTTCCAATTACAGAGGTAGAATCAAGCCCAAAATCGGCCAGAAGAGTCAGGGCCATTAAGATATGCTTAGTAAGTTTCCAAATTGTCAAAATACCGTAAGCCACTGTCAAAACTGAGGATCATTTGGCTAAACTTCAGCCCAATTAAGAGTACAGTAATTAATTTATCAAGTGAGCAATCCTCAAAAATTAACACCCCCTCTTAAACACAGGTCAGCGCTTAATCTTCTAGAAAATGCAGAGGAATATGGTATCTTCAGAAAGGTTGTCCTTTTACAGCCCTTGTCAGCAGAATATACTATGGTTTTCACCAAGAGCAAGCTGAATCAGGAAGATATTACTAGAGGGTACCACGTGAAGGACGAGATGGTGTGGTTTCAGGTTCGCCTATAGGTTCCTGCTGGACCACTTCACTTGTAAATCATTTGGGACCATCATGATGGGATCACCATAGGACATCATGGGAAGGTGAAGACTCTAGAACTAATTTGCCACACTTATAATTAGAAGGTGTTGCTGTGCGGGTTGTCTGGTATTGTAAAAAGTGCCTGGTCTACAACCAAGTAAAATTAAATACCCAGCCCCTTGCAGGGTTTCTGGTTCCAGTTAAAAGGGCTGAGGGGTCTTGGACTTCCCTAACGGTAAATTTTTATAAGGAGTTGCTGTCAATTTCTATGGTTGACTCAAAAATAAACACTTTGACAACCTACATATTGGGCCAATTTTCCAACCTAGTGCTGGAACTAGTAATCTAATTAAAACCTATTACAATAACATGGCTTGGGCCAATTATTGATACGTGGATTTAATTATATTACTAAAGCTCAGGCTGAATATCTCCACACATTTAGGTTAACCTTCTCTGCAACTACTCTGCTGGGTTGATCAACTCAACATCAATTCAATTAGTTATTCTATCAGCAGCTTGGCCAAATACATTTACACAGTTGGGCCAATTATCTCTGCCCCAATCCTCAGCAACTAGTCCCAATTAATTAGGACCAATATTAAGCAATTTTTATAAAAAATTATTTGGGACTGACCCAAAGTTACCAAATAAAAGTTCCATGGACAATCAAACAACTGAACAATGTAATCAATTTCCCACTTTAAACACATTTGTATGTCAGTATGCATAACTAGCATGATAGCACTTGCACATGGACTGTCCAAATGGGGTAGTTAGTGCTATCAAGAGAGACCTGCCGATGGCCTGATTAAGTATACATCATTTATTTATATCAACCACAAAATCTCCCAGAATTTACATTTCGTCAACAGTGTGACATGACTCATATTGAGATGATCCTAGGATCATTTTGCACGCTCACTGTTGCAATTTTCATCCCTAAAATCCTCCCAAAAATGAGAGTATTTTGCCACCAATAAGCCTAGCAATAGGTCTCAGTCATATCAGTTCAAGGGCCAAACTGAGATGGTAAATATCTGTTGAGATTTCATGCTTAAATGTGGCCAGGAGATGCCCTAGAGGTATAAATACCGGCACCTGACCTAATGAATTATCATCAAATAATATAGTCTAATAAAAGTCTATTTTATTATATCTTCGTTTTATTTGTATCTTAAGTCACTTTTGGAGAGTGTCAGCAAGCTGGGATCTCAGGATCCACAGCTTGCAACTTTGCCTGCCTTGGCTGATTTTCCAATAATGACAGGAAAATCAAACCCAAAATTGGCCAGAAAAGTTGGAGCCATTTTCATATGCTTAGTGCATTTCTGAATGGTTCTAAAACCATAAGCAACTGTCTAAATTGAGGATCCACCAGGTAAACTTCAGCCCAATTTACCATGCAGGAATTAAATATCCAAGTGAGCAGTCCTCAAATTTTGACAATTGGTGCTCACTCAAAATTGGTGACACCCTCCAAGATAAATTTACATAACCACTTCCTGGCAGAATTGGCTAGACAAGAAAGCAACATCAAGATGAAATATAGCTCTGAAGCAGGTACTTCCTTCTCCCTGGATCTTATCACAGTGGGAGCTCATGCAGATACAACAATACCAAACCCAGATACTCCCTAATGGAAAAGAGGGCCAATTATGAACGATGATACACTAAAACGTTCAAGAACCTGTTCCTGCAAATTTGACAACCCTAACTGACCCAAGTCCATTCCTAAGAAGACTCAATAAGATGGCCAATCAAAAAAGAAAAAAATCATTAAATAAAGGAAAAAAGAAAAAATAATAAATCATAACATATAAAATATTAGCATTGCATACAAAATAAAATAAACTAAAAAATATAATAAAAAAAAGAATATAAACTAAAAAATTAATATAGATATAGTACCTAATTGCTACTTTAGTTTGCACTTGGGGTGTGGAGAGGATCCTACACCAGAACCGTTGGCAGTTTGGGCCAAAATTAACAATAAGAGGATTTCATTCCATATTCATCAGCAGTTCAGGCCGAAATTAACAATAAGAGGATTCCACTCCAGATCCATAAGCCATATAGGCCAAAAAAGGATTTAACTCAAGTTTCGTCATCTGGTCAGGCTAAAATTAATAATGTGAATTCAACTCAAGATTTGTTGCTGGTCAGGCTGAAATTAACAATGATGATCAGTGAAGGATAATTGGGAATCATAGGGCTTATGTTTGAGTCAAGTGGGGGGATATGTCAAATTCTGTGGTTGACTTGAAAATAAACCCTTTGACAACCTACAGATTGGGCCGATTTTCCCACCTAATGATTGAACTAGTAATCTAATTAAAGCCTATTACAATAACATGGCTTGAGCCAATTATTGCTACATGGATTTAATTATATTACTAAAGCTCTGGCCAAACATCTCCACACATTTAAGTTAACCTTCTCTGCAACTAGTCATCTGGGTTAATCAACTCAATGTCAATTCAATTAATTATTTCATCGGCAGATAAGGCTGAATACATACATACAGTTGGGCCAATTATCTCTGCCCCAATCCTCAGCAACTAGTCCCAATTAATTGGAACCAATATTAAGAAATTAATATACAAAATTATACGGGACCAACCATTTGTTAACGTTTAAAAGTCCCATGGACAATCAAACAAATGAACAAAATAATCAATTTCCCACCTTGGGGCACATTGGTATGTCATTATGCGTAACCAGCATGATAGCACTTGCACATGGACTGCCCAAATGAGGGGTAGTTAGTGCTACCAAGAAAGGCCTACCAACAGCCTGATTAAGAGTATGTCATTTATTTGTATCTACCACAAAATCTCCCAGAATTTGTATTTAGTCATAAGTGTGATAAAACTCATTTTGAGATAATCCTAGGACCATTTTGCACGCTCACTGTTGCAATTTTCATCCCTGAAATCCTCCCAAATATGAGAGTATTTTGCCACCAATAAACCTAGCAGTAGGTCTCAGTCATATCAGTTCAAGGGCCAAACTGAGGTGGAAAAATCTGTTGAGATTGTGTGCTTGAATGTGGCCAGGAGATGCCCTAGAGGTATAAATACTGGCACCTGGCCTAATGAATTATCATCAAATAATATAGTCTGTAAAAGTCTATTTTATTATATCTTCTTTTTATTTATATCTTAAGTCACTTTTTGAGAGTGTCAGCAAGCTGGGATCTCAGGATCCACTACTTGCAACTTTGCCTGCCTCAGCTGAAGTTCCTGATTACAACAGGAAAATCAAACTCAAAATTGGCCAGAAAAGTTGGAGCCATTTTTGTATTCTTAGTGCGTTTCTAAATGGTTCTAAAACTGTAAGCAACTGGCTAAACTGAGGATCCACCAGCTGAACTTCAGCCTGATTTACCATGCAGTGATTAAATATCCAAGTGAGCGATCCTTGGATTTTGACAGTTACCTGCATCTGATGGCTACAATACCATCATGGATGTGGTGGGCTTTTCTGTGAAATTTGCCCACTTTATTCCCTATAAAACTACAGTACCAGTGGCAGAGATTGATAGGCTCTTTGTATATCATGTGTTCGCCCTTCATGGGGTGCCTAAGGAGAACTTAATGATTGGGGGCCCCAGTTTAATTCAGTTTTTTGGGAAGAGTTGTGTAAGACTCTTTCAAATTTGCCCCTAGCGTTCAACTGCCTATCATGCCCAATCAGATGGGAAGAAAGAACGAGTGAATCAGTTCTTGGAACAGTTCCTGTGGTGTTACACTGCTGCATATCATTCAGATTAGGTTTCTTACCTTCCCATGGCCCAGTTTAGCTATAACAACACTCAACAAACGTCTATTGGTTGTTTCCCATTTTTCATCAACCATGGGCTTAACCCTGCCTTCAAAATGGAGCCAATCTGTGTAAAAAAAAAAGTGGTGGTGGACTTTGCTAACACTATCAAGAAAATACACTAGGGGGTTGCCTCAAATTTGAAGGTGACAATGCAAGTTTATAAGGGGAACGCCAATGGAGAGAGATGAATAGGTCCTGAACACAAGGAAGGGGATCTTATGATGCTTGATGCTCAAAACATCCCTATCAAGCAGACATGCAAAAAGCTGGGACCAAAGAGGATTGGGCCTTACCGCATTTTGAGAAAAGTGTGAAACGCCTCATACCAGTTTGATCTCCCCCTCATTTCATTATTTGCAGTCTTTCATGAAAGCAAGATGACGTTGTTTGAGGTCCCCCACCAGAGACCCTAAAGGCTTATCTCGTGGATGGGGCACCAGAGTAATAAGTGGAGGAGATCATAGCCTTCCGCAGAGTAAGAAGAAGGCTTGAGTACCTAGTATCCTGGAAGGGATTCACCACAGCAGAAAACAGTTGGGTACCAGCACACGACTGTACCTATGCCCAAGGTCTAATTAATGCTTTTCATGAACGTTTTCCCAAGGCTGCAGGACTCAAGTCTTAGCAAACCGTCACTGCCATGAAGTTGGACTCAGCCCACTAGAACATTTCCCTGGAAAAAGCCCCTGGAGGAGGAGTGGAGCCCAAAAAGGACAAGAGGGTAGTTTCATGGCTACACGACATAATTGAGGGGACAGTGTCATGGCTTAATGACATGGTTGAGGGAACCAATTGTAAGGACAAAGCTGCAAGTCAGGAGGCCAAAAAGGCGAAGTTGGCAGGCCTTACTGACCTTAATCATAACCTGGACCAACGCTGGGTACAGGTAAAATATGCCTAAGTTGGTCCTGGGAATGTGCGTGATGCTCAGCCTGGTGTTACAGACAGGGTGTTAAAATGCAACAGCTACGTTCTTAGTTCTGATGGTTTGTTACAGTTTCTCAAAAAACAGGGTTTTGAAATATGTTCCAATTTTATTACCAAATTAGGTTGAGTCCAATCACAAACCATAACTCAAATTCGGTCAATTTTGAGTTACAGGACCCAGGCCAATGGTAGTGTGCGCCTATTGGTGCACTTAGGCTTAGCACCACTTTCATCAATTTACAACTTGCCCCCTATTGTCTAAGTATGTTTTTATTAGAGCAAATTTCCTCTTTGATCAATTTCCTATTAAAATACCCCGTTATCTTTACATATTTTATATGGTCCCTTGGTTGAACCTGTGCGTGGCCTCCTTGATTAGGTCTTTAACAACGTTGGTCAGTTTATTTTAACTAAGTTATCTACCATATCTGGTGCACTTCTGGGACGCCCTGGTCCTCTCAAGATCAAAGGACCCAAGCACTACTGCACCATTCTCCACTTGGATATGGACTCCCCTTTGGGGTCCAACCAAGTTTTGTTATTTATTTACTATCTTCTACTGTACACCGCGTTGTACATCCTTGCCTTGGATCCATTTTGTTCCGTCATCCTCAGCGTTGCCCTATTTACCATCTTTCTAACAACTAGTTCCCTGGAAGTGTGGCTGTGCATACCGCACCACCTCTTTGGGAAGGGGAGAGTTACAGGCACTCTCCTTACAGACAGACTTCAAGGACAAGGCTGGTCGTCAGGAGGCCAAAAAGGCCAAGTTACAAGGCCTTCCTGACCTGAAACTTAACCTGGACCAACTCTGGGTACAGGCAAGGCATGCTCAGGTTGGTCCTGGGGATGTGCGTGACACTCAGCCTGGCATTACAACCAGGGCGTTACAATGCACCAGCTATGTTCTCAACTCTGACGGTTCATTATGGTTACTGGAGAAACAGGGGTTTAACCCCCATTCTGTTTATAATATTGCTAAGTTGGGTTAATTCAATTTACAATCTATAGCACAAGTTCGGGAAAGCTCAACTTACAGGACCCTAGCCAATGGTAGCGTGCACCAATTGGTTCTCCTAGGTTTAGCACCACCTCTGTCAATTGACGACTCTTTTAATGAAATTTAATTGTGGTTCTGAAAGGCCAACTTTTATAGTTGGTCATCTGGTTTTTTAAAAACCCTGTTTGTTTTTGTATTTTATGTGCATGTGTTTTGCTTGATTTGCTGACCTCTACTGGGGCCAATTTAGTCGAATGTGTGCCCTCCTTTCTTGGGGCTTTCTGTGCACCTTCCTTCTGGGTGGTGCTTTTTTTACCTTTTATTAAGCGGCGGGTTCCATAGCAGGGGGTGGGCCATCGCCCCCACCTCTATTGGAACTGTAGCGTTACAGACAAGCTCCTAAAAGCGGGCAACTCGATCCCTTTAGCTTTTCTCATCTCCTCCAAGTCCTTTTGGTTCACTGCATAAATCATGTCATGGGACATGACATTACCCTCTGGTTTATGTGGCTCTACCCCACTCCCAGGGGCCTTGGCTTATGAAAATTTTCATGTGCTGGGGGTAACTTCATGTCTGCAACTTCCAGGGTGGACTTGGAACTATCTATATCTGGAAAATGCTTATGAAAGTCATCAATCATGTTTTGAGAATTACTGAAATTGCAAGCTGGGACCTGGCTGTTTTCTGCAGCATCAAACCCCTTGCATAATATCAGTTATTCTAGCTTTCTCTCACCCTATTAGAGACCATGAATTCCTTCACCTCCACTCTGGCGCCCCATATTTATTATAAATCTGGGGCCTCAGGAAGATGACCCTGAAAGAGTGGCAATCTACTCCCATGAAATATGGCAAAGATATGGAACTTTAGTGGTATATTAAGCTAGTAATAGGCATGGCCCAACTTTCATAAACATTCAGTAAGGTCCTATTTATTGGCCCCCAACTTTTTATATGGCTGCTTGGTAGTGATAATCTTAGCATCAAGAATCACCAAGTCCTCTTCTTTATATTCAGACCCAACCTTTTTCTTACCATTGAGTTCTCCTTAAATAAATTCATAGAAGCATTAAGTTTATATTTATCCCTGTTGTACTTTTTTGATGAAATCAGGAAAAGTACATCACTACATCCTCCTTGTACCCACAACTGATTCCATGTTAAAAGAGGTTAAAACCATAAGTGGCAAATAAGGGAGAACACCCATTGGAATAGTGCTGACCGTTGTTATATTAATTTGTTCTATAGAAAGATGTGAAGCCTAATTTGAATGGTCTGCCACCAAGTAACACCACAAAAACTGCTCCAATCATTGGTACACTCGCTCTACATGCCAAGCTGATTTTGGGTGAAAGGCATTAAAGTGGCGAGGATAAATCTTTAGAGTCTTTCACAACTTTTCACAAGATACCAATGTGAGATGGGTCCACAGTCATTAATATCTCCTTGAAAACCTCATGAGCGGAGGACACAAGAGAAATAAATAACTTGGCCATCTGCGCTGCAGCTACCGTGGTGTTAAATGAAATGAAATAGAAGAACTTTTTAAAGTGGCACCATTACCATGATAGCATCATACACTTCCAACTGGGGTAACTTTAGAATAAAATTAACTAAGATGGAAATCCAGGATCCCTCTGCTTTCTGGACTGGTATCAACAACCTCAAAAGAGGCTGACAATTTGGTTTCATCCTTTTGCAGACAAGTCACTACTTGGTATACCTTACAACTTGAGTGGAAATTCCCTTCCAGTTATATGTATGGCGGTTAATCTCCAGGGTTTTTGCTTTCCCAGGGTGCCCTACAGTAACCCATCATGATGTTCCTTTATTATATCTAGGCAAAGTGGTCCTTTAGAACCTATAATCGTCCATGGGACCATACCATATCGTCCTTTACATGGTACCCTTTTGTTGTGCCTTATTGATTAAAAGCGCATTTGATGAGAATTATGATATATTCCACTGATAAGGACTGGGAAAGGACGAATTTGATAATTTTATGCTTCTCTAGATTCTTCCAGAGGATCAAGAACCATAATTCATGTAAGGGAGAATGGTTGCTTAGATACAACCTTCCCTGAGGGATTTACCAGGTGGGAGTTATGCAACCCAATTTCTTGGGGTCTTAACTAAAGCAGGACTACATCTTAAAGCATCAGCAAACCATTCTGCTTGCCTTAAGTGATCTCATAAAAGAAAAATAATTTGGCAAGGTTCTCATGTCAGTGGGTTTTGTAGGGGATCAGAACATGAGGATTTCAGTAGTAAAGCAGAGCCAATGGTAAGTACAAACATGTAATGGACAGGAAGAACTCATAAAGATAATGGTGTTAATAGATTAGTGCTTCCAGTACTGCCAATAGTTCTTTGTTTTATGCAGCATAACTCAAATCAGGTAAGGACATGTTACGGGAAAAATATCCCACAGGATGCTTATCTGCATCTTTGCCTACCTGTAACAGAGTAGCAGCAATAGCAAAGCTGGAGGCAACACTAGCAACTATACTTCATACTAGGATGTACATGAGAAGATGTGACGTGCCAGAAAAGTGCACTTCACAGCTTGGAAGGAATCCTCCGGTGCCAATGGCCACTGAATTTTTTGCCTTCTGGTTTTTACAAGGATACTGCTACCTCTGAAAGATTTAATGTGAACTTCCTAATGGGAGGCAAGTCCTCAAAAAGCTCTATAATTTTTAACTGAGGTGGGTGTAGCCGATCCCAAATAACCTTCTCCTTGTCTGGAGTGACCATATGTCCTTTCTCAAAAATGGTGTTGCCCAAAAAGGTGACTTTGGACTTAAAGAACCCACACTTACTAATCTTGAGCGTCAAATTTGCTACTCTCAATTTTCTTGACCAATTGCCATATGTAAATCTCTTGGTATGCTTGATAGGGGGAAAACACCTAGTCATCCATATATTACACAGCACACACTCAACTCTCCAAATGACACATCAATATAATGTTTAAAATTGCAGGTATATTTTTAAAACCAAAAAATATGACCATGAAAAGGGTAAATCCCCTTTCTGGTATGGGATGCGTTTGCCATTCTTGCCATTTTATATAAATCTGGCTAAAGGCGTTCAATCAATTCAGTTTGGAGAAGGTCTTAGCCTTCTCCACATAGAAGGTAATTTGTGCCTATATAGGAATAGAATGAAGATTGGGTAT
Organism: Massospora cicadina; assembly: GCA_022478985.1. Lineage (NCBI taxonomy): Eukaryota > Fungi > Entomophthoromycota > Entomophthoromycetes > Entomophthorales > Entomophthoraceae > Massospora > Massospora cicadina. Next base: position 73,735 of record JAKSZP010005323.1, read on the forward strand.
GGTGATAGTTATTCATGTTACTATAATCTATTAAAGGGCGTAGAGTACCATCTGCTTTGTACACAAAGAGCAGTGGTGATTGTACTGGAGAGGTACGCTGAAATATGGCTCCTTTTGCAAATTGCTCTTTAACTTAAACATCTAATGCTGCCTCTTCCCTCAGAGTTAAAGGGTAAATTATGGGAGATCAGGTGGACCAGGTCAATGAGAGTTTAATCACAACTAAACTTAAAATGATCCAGTAAGGCATTTTCTGAAGCTGAATCAAATGATGACTTCAACCCCTCCTGCAAGGGGAAAAGCGCTTGGGGAGTGGGATTCAGAAGAGGTGCAAAACTAAGCTTATGTACATTGGGCCACTGTTGCAGTTGCTCAGAGTGCTGATTCCTGATAGGGGAATTTTTAATTCTTGACTGCCCTCCAACAACAACGTTAAGGTGTTGGCCTTAAAATTGGTTTTGATATCAAATTTTTCCACCAGCCCTCTCCCAGGATATTTGGGTAAAGAAGGTTTTTGACTGTAACTAGTGGTTAGCCAAGTGAGTATGACCAGCTTGATAGTCAATTAGACCCTGAACCTTCAAAGCAGAAATATCATGTGAATCACCTGCTCTAACCATACCACCCAGCTAGTATCATAACTCTAGGTAGTAAGTTAGGTCTTAATCATTAGAGTTCTCTGAGGCCCCAGTATCCACTTAAATTGTTGTCTTAAACTTCCTTGAAGAAGAAGAAAGAGTAGCAGAAAGCAACAAATACCCCAGTAATTTATTTTTTTGAAAATAGTGATACCAAACTAAGGTGGAATCCACTTTACGTGGAAGCATGACATCAGGATATGCATTTATATCAAAAAGGAGTGAGATACTTCGCCACTAAAACCACTGAGGATATATACCCAGAAACACCTTCTGAAAAGGCACATTTAAAGCCATAATCTTTTGATGAAAATTTTCCACCTCCTATACTTTTCTTTCTTGTTGCAAACACTTTTGCAACCTATTCAATTCAAGACTGAATCTAGTTTGATAATCTCACAGAGGAGATTAGTCTGCGCCCATGTCAGGGAGCAGTTGGGCATGCAAGGTAAGAGGAGCAGGCGGAAGGCCCGCGGTCTCCAACGTTTGAAAACGCCCTGGAGAATCTGGCGGAATAGACAAAAATCTCAAAAAACCGGTGGTCACAATTTCCCCGGAGATACTCACATGGCAAGCACGATGCAACCAGTACATCAACACGCCACACTCCCAGCCACTTTTGTCGGTGGAATTTGGAGTCTGTGTGTATCTGGACATCCAAAAAACGGTTTTATGGGAAAAATTTTGTGAAGATGTACACAAAATTTTCCCAACTGCGGTGTACGTTGCACCTCACTCCATGTCATGCGGTTGGCTGGACCTATGTTTTGAAAGCAAAATAGCAGCAGACAAGGCTGCAGCGGTGCGCATAGTGGTTGACCTCCCCAAAGGGCAATGGGTCATTGAAACCAAACGCACCAGATGGGTAAAATCAAACCAAATTTTCCTCACGTTTGACTTTTTGCCTACTATGGTAAAACGTGACATTTTGGAACAACACCTGAAAGATGGTCTCACTGTATATGGCGAAATACAATCTTTCAAAATGCAATGCTTCACGCTGATTCCACACCTGTGCACTGGCAAAGCCATCGCAGTTCTGACCTCAACTGAGGAGATCACGAAGGACCTAACCCAATCCTGCACTCCACTTTTATTGATATCACAGGGCATACCACCCACCCATTCTGGGTAACCGTGGACAGCGCGCCCCCCATTTGCACCCACTGTGACGCATTTGGCCATAAGGCGCACGCATGCCCCATCAAGGAGGGTGTCACATTCCAAGAGCACCCCTTGGCGGCCATGGCCAGCGGAGAGGCGCACTACAAACCTACTGCAAGCACTAAGGAGGCTTTCCCGTGGGGAGCACAAGGCTGCTACCTATTGGTAAAGCCCATCTCCCCACAGGAGCAGAAGAAGGCCAAGCAGGCCCATAGGGCCACGGCTAAGGAAGCGGCCAAGGCCACCACCACCATCCCACACTCACAACGTCAGGAGGACATGGAGACCTTCACGGCGGAAGCAACTTGAAAATCCATCATCCAATCAGATTGGGAAGCCCATGACAAGCGGGCCACTCAATCTGAGGATACAATAGGAGATTTGATCTCACCCAATCGCTGCACCCAAGCTCCAGTCAAAACTGACTTGGTACCTATCCCAACTGAAAAAAAAATTTTTGACCCACTCGATGGTCACCAAACTCATCTGCACCACAAAAAATTCGTCCACCGTCGGGAAAACAAAAAGCAAAGGCCAAAGCCAATGCAACTCTTTCTGCAAAAATCAACAAAAACCCCGATAGTGTTGCTGCTAACACCCGCGCTGCTGTGAAAGCCTGTGGGGACCTTGAAGAGGCTGGTGGGCCCAGGGGCCCACCCCTTGCATCTAAGGTGCGATGGGGGAAACCTTCACTCTAGGGATTTTGAATATTGCCAGACTCAAGGCCTCCCTGTCCCAGGCTAGGAAACTGAGTTTTTTACAACACAATTTACCCGTGGATATCCTGGCCATCCAGGAGTCCCACTGTCCACGAGGTTCTGAGGAAGCTTGTAAAACAATGCTCCTCCCATCCCTATCCTTTTGGTCAAAGCACTGTGGGGTGCTAATTCAGAAAATAATTTTTTCAAATTCACATCCTCAGAAACATTCCTAAATGGCTGAGTGCTCATCATCACCTTCTCGTGGGCTGACGTTGCACATGCAATCATCAACATCTATGCCCCAAACGGTGCACACAAGCATCAGGAATTTTTCTCATTGTTCAAATCCCTCCTGCTACCCCCTGATTCTTTCCTAGTTGGCGACATGAACTGTTGGCTAACCTCACCAACGGACTGGTGGCCTCCCTCACCCCACGCCCCACAGGGTCATGTAGAACTACGCATTCTAAAAGCCACCCTTGGGTTAATGGATGCACTGCCATGACATGCCCCACTGCTCGAAAACATGATGTGTCCCCACATCCACAACGGCCAACTAAGGTCCATGACCTGCATTGACCTTATTCTAACGCTGGCAAAATTCCAACCCCACATCTCCCACTTCAAAACAATGAAAATGGAATTCTCCAACCACTGACTGGTCTTGATAACCTACCACTTACCCGTCACAGTTGCAAAGGCCCCACATTGGTGCAAAATCTGCCCCCCCGAGCTTGCGTCACCAGGATTTTCCACGTGGGTGGAAGAGGCAACTTTGGCAAAATTGTTTGTTGCACCGTTTTGTGCGGACCCCATTTCCACATGGGCAACTTTCAAAGAAGACACCATCCACCACTATCGCCATCTCTCCTCCAGGCACTCACGAGCCACATTGGCAGTTTTCTCGCGCGCTCTGGCGGAATTGGCCCACTTGGAGTTCAACATTCCAGCCACAGGATACAGCCCTGCATGGGGCCAGAAGTGGGCGGAGGCAGATGCCCACCTCAATGCACTCGAAAGGCAACACAAACATTGGGTTTGTGTCCAATACAGGGCCACATGCATCACTAAAGGTGACAAGTGCACCGCATACTTCTTTAAAAAAAATTTTACACCATGCCAGAGCGTGGCCTGCACACAGGTGCGAAGATCAGATAATTCCATTGTGGACACACCAGCCAAAGTGGCAATCGAAATGCAAAAATATTACTCCAAGTTATACCGAGCTGAACCAATTCAGCTGGCCAAAATGGCGGAATTTCTTGACTGATCTCATATCTGAACCATTTTCCAATACCCAGAAATAATGAATTTAATTACTCCAAATGAATTATGGACAGCCATTTGCGGTGCGCCAAACTGAAAATGCCCAGGCCCAGATGGCATTCCATATGAGTTCTACAAAAAATATTTCAAATATATATCCCCATTGCTGCTAGCCTCACTTAACCAAAGCCTGTTGGAAACGCGCCTCCTACCAGGCGGACATGAGGCCTTTACTGTCACACTCTTCAAGAAAGGGGATAAGCTTGACTTAGCCAACTGGCGCCCCATTTCCCTAACAAACACAGACACCAAAATTTTAACAAAAATCATGGCTAACCGTTTAGGGACTGTAGCATCTGCCACCATCTCCCCAGAACAATTTGGTTTTATCCCCAGAAGGTCAATTTGGGATAACGTGCACTCCGTGGCTAATGCATGTCAGTCCACAGCCTCTGGGGCACTGGTATTCTTGGACCAACAAAAGTCCTATGATAGAGTAAACTGGGAATACCTAAGGGCCTGCCTCCATCAATTCCGCCTACCCCCCCCACTTCATAAACTGGGTAATGCTGCTCACGGAATCTGCGACAATGGCAGTGCGTGGCCCAGGCTTCCTAACGGAAATAGTCCGCCCTCAAAGGGGCTTGCGACAAGGGGACCCCTCAGCCCACTCTTATACAACTTCAGCCTTGACCCACTACTGCGAAATGTGAATGCCCAACTCACTGGGGTCCACGTGCCAGGCCAAACCCCAGCCAAGATGATGGCATTTGCAGATGATTGCGTGGTGGGGGTGTCTAATAACAAAGATGCACGCGCGCTTGAAGCCCTCATCCAGGAATATTCCGGGTAAGCAACGTGGCACTGAATGCCTCCAAAACTGAAATCATCCTCCTTGGTCAGTTTCAGAACTGCTGGGCCCCAGCAAGTAGTTCCCAACCTGGCCCATCTGCTCACCCATGTCCACGCCTTACTAACTCAACACACACCGCTCCACTGGTGCTCCCCTTCATGCCACGTCCTACCATAGGACCGGTGCACCATCTGAGCGTGTGGATGGAGGCAGGCGGATATGCGTCAGCAGTAATGGAGTGACGTATACTGGACAACGTGACAAAGCGAATCGCCTCTCTCAGAGCCCACCCTACTACCCTCACTGGCAGGGTTGTTCTTGCCAACTCTATGCTCCTATCCAAAGTCTGGTTCAGAGCCCACGCCATCCCCTTCTCCCCAAGATTCTTCAAATCCCTGTATGCTTTGCTGCAAGGATGGCTTTGGTTATGCCGCCCTCCACCAGTATGGCTAGAGGTCATGTTTGGCCCTCATCATCAAGGTGGCATGGGCCTGCTTGACTTCAAAGCCCATGCTGCCAAGATCCTGGGCACCTGGATCACAGCCGTCACTGCTCCTACACTCCCATCCCAACACTGGTCCCACGCGGCCCACTCCAACTTCTCCTGAGCCTTAAGCCTCAACAATCCATCAAACCCCCACTCACTGATGAAATACCTCGCATCACACACATCGGCCACAGGTCCTCAAGGGACTAAAACCCACTACAAATGAATCCTACTCTCCATGCAAAGCGCAGAGTGGAGAATTTGTATTAGCGGACATACAACCCAAAGAGGCCGCCCCTCTCCTCAGTTAACACAAGAGGTACAGGGGCTACCCATCCATGATGGCGTGATCCCCATTTGACCCCATGTCCTATCCAGGGTGGACTACCTGGACATGATGGACATCCCTTATTCCACTGAAACCCAAAAGACTATCTGGAAACACGCACATCATCCCCTGTTGCAGCCTTAAGTCTGCTCCCATGTGTGGCGCTGCCTGAGGCGGGTGTATCATACAGCTGAGCGCTCTAACGCTTTACACTCATCCTGTATCGTGTGTGGCCAGTATGGAACGCTGTTCCACCGCCTGGAGAAGTGCCCCACCTCTAAAGTGATATGGCGCGAAGTTCAACGTCTGCTGGGCCAGGATCAAACGCATCCCTTCAGTCTGTCAAGAGATATGTTTGCTTTATCAACGGCCTCCCCTTCCACCCTCCCTCCATGCTCTGGTGGTTGCAATCGCCATGTGGACTATCCACACGATTGTCTTGGATGCCATCGCTGGCTCCATCCCCACCCTCCCAGAAGCTGTCCACAGATTCCGGTCTCATTTGGTGGACCACTTTTAAGCATGGATGTTTAGATACCTCCCACTGCATCGCCGACAGCTGGTCTCCTCCTGGTTCCCAGTCTGGTTCATCAAATCAGACCCCTTCCTCCACACGTGCTCAATAGTGGCTACGGCCCTTTACACGTTCCCTCCCCCTCCCCATAAGTGGCGTTCCCGCTGGCAACAAGAGATAGCATCACTTCTCTGGGGTGCCTCCCCTGGTACTAAGTTTGTCTTTCCTGAGTCATATTCGGAAGTGTTTGTCCCATGGTCGGCCTTCCCCACAATAAATTTAAAAATTTTCTACCTCCTGATATTGGCAAATCATTTTGGGGGCAGGTGAGGATTCCCAGGGGTGAACCATAAACAGGAATAGGTCCAAATGTCCCCAAAAGAGCTTATAAAAGGTTCATTTGTATATTTATTCTGATAAAAAGCGTTTTCAGGTTTTAATGGCACCATACCCAATTAAATTTGCAATCTGTACACTTTTATCCATTACTTATATGCTTAGATTCCCTTCCACTGAGGGTTCACATCATTATGTGAAATGTAGTTCCAAAAATTAGAAGTTTATCCAAGAAAAGTTTAACTATTACGTTGGGGCTAGACCCTTGATGACCCTCAAGTTTTTCTGGTAGCAAAGGCGTGGCACTGAAAATGCTGTCTTTTTTAGAAAATTAGGCCTTCTGAGGTCAGTATTTATAGAGGCGGCCATGGGTGAAACAATCCTGGTAAAATTACTAAACGTTTATTTAAAACATTGGGGCTAGACCACTGCTAACCTTTAAGATTTCCTAGGAGCAAAGGCGTGGCAATGGAAGGTGCCTCCACATTCAAAAGAAGATTAGACCTCCTGAGGGCGGTTTTTATATGGGTGGTTGCAGATAAAACAAACCAAACAAAACCACTAAAATATTTACTTAAAAACTTGGAGCTAGACCCTTGGCAACCCCAAGTTGCCCTAAACTTGAAACTGAACTTTGAGAAACTCCTTAATTTTCAAAAAAATGGGTTGCATCCCAGGCAGTATTTATAGGGGTTGCCACCTATTAAACACTTGTGGCAGAACTATCTGAAATATTCATTGATAATTAAAGCGTAATACCTCGCTGACCCTCAAGTGCTCTAATAGGAAGAAATGGAAATAAAAGAAGATTATATTAGTGAAGAGAATTTATGTTTCCAAGGGCGATATTTAAAGGGGTCCTCTTCCAGTGAAAAATCTGCAGCTAAATTAGCAAACCCCCCTTCAGTTGGGGTGAGAAATTCACAAAGAAGGGAATAAATAATAGCATCTAGTACTAAAAAAGGGAATAAATAATAGGATCAGAGGAGGAAAATGGAGCTCACCATATTAAGTGTCCACTGACTGTCTCATTATGCTTCTTTTAGAAAATGACGTTCTGAAGATGTCAATACAAAATGGGTCCTGGACCTAACCAAAAGATTTATATAATTATACTTTAAAAAGTGTCCAAACCAACTGGGTGCACAGAACCCATGGGAAGGTTTGAAAGAAAGGGAACACGGGTTACCCTGCTTCCAAAAGAAGTTCTAAACCTTCTATCACTCAGTCAAAGGCACTGGGTGAAACCTGACACAGCTCATCAATGACCTGAGAGGCTGTAAAATTTATTGTCTTGGGTTATTATCAGCAAACAACCCCAATAAACTTATTACTGCACAGGTTCAGTTCTTGTGCACTTTGTCCACGTTGTTTAGTATATGATATTATCAGTTGATAATAGTATGATGACTATTATCCATAGTTGAGTGGAATTCTTTTATATTGGCCCAACGCTCAGCCAGTATTCCTGCTTAAAATACTTGAGATGTATTCATATAAGGATTCATTCCCTTGTTCTGCCCAACCCAATCTTCTCTGAGGTTCCCTGGTGACAGTCTCTTTGGTCCAACACACAGTTGGCAGCAATCCCTATTGTTTCTCCTTCTCTAGATCCCCGCTCAGATCTTTGCTCTTTTCCCAAAAGAGTCTCCCAATTATCGCACACAGCAATAGTATTCTTGAGAAGAATAGAACAATTGAAAGCTGATAATAGTTTACTACTTAAACTATATACTGGATGAAACTATAAAGCTGTATATCTCTAATATGATCTAACTATTTTACTGTTTTTTATTATGAAGAATTCTAGGGAATTTATAGTAGGATTTGGTCATCTAACCCTCAGTTGAAATCTCTATAATGAAACGGCAGCCATTGCCATTGAATCACCCATCCTCATCTTGGCAGCTACGGTCTTCCTCATCCTGGCTAAATTCCATCATTGGACATCCTCAAGACCTAAATGTAAAGAGTCAGAAAATGTGTCCCTAACATTTTTCTCTTGATCCAAGAGAACCAACCACATTTTGCTAGCGATCTGCTTAGGTAATGGGACTTATTACCATTAAGGCAGGTCATGCACCAACTGATCAATTTTCTAGTTGCAGGCAGCATCACTCGCCTCGCAACTTGCTACTCATTTCCAATCAGTCAGTGTTGAAACCCAATTAATCCCAATTGGTACACCTGATAGTTAATCGCTATCAGATGCCCCTACTTCGCTGGAAACTCCACCCAATGAGATCTTAAGTATTCATCCAGATGGATCTCCTATGGATATGACCAGAAAAAGATCCTAAAATTCCTCAAACATAGTTACTCCAAAATTTGGGTCAACCGATTTCCAATTCACCTCGCATTAGAGGATTATCCCCTAGTGATTCCTGGTAATCTAGCAGGCTTGGAATATGGGCAAAAATCCCAACATAGGCCAAGTGAAGGCTTGTTTTATTTAATGAATATAAACTATCAAAAAATTGAAGCCCAGATAGTGGGACCAAAATGGTCCAAAACTACCAATTACTTTCAGGGAAGGCAGGAGCCCTCCCTCAGACAGCAAAAAAGGAAAAGACAAGATGACCATTACCAAAATGAATGATAATGCTGTGGTGAGAAGACTAGTGACCACAGCATCCACCCAACACACTCAATCACCGCTATGAAGGAATGACACACAAAAAAAATAAAAAAGTATAAAAATAGGGTTGTTCATCTAATCTAAGGAGAGTGTCTTTAACTCATCAAGAATAAACTACTAATTAACCCAACATAAAAGTGCCCCAAATGTGGCAACACCTTCACAACTTGCAAGTAAAAACATAAAGCCCATAAGAAGGTAACCCTTAATGCCACTAAAAGGGATCATATAGTAAATAGATAAAAATAGGCTTTATTAAAGGTTAGGAGATGACAAACAGCAATTGGTTGAAAAAAATACAATTACAATGGGAAAATTGGGTAGGCCTTGAATCAATTTGGCAGGGCTTGGAAACAATTATAGCTAGTAAACAATACCACCATCCATGGGAGTTATATACCCCAGATATATGTGGACTTTTAGTTTTTAACACCAGCTGCATTTCACCACTTTTGGTATTACTAATTTTTTAGATGAGTCTAGTCCCCATTTATAATGCAAACACTATAACCTATCCTCATTTAAATTGAAACTGGTGGTTATTGATACTGTTGTTAGAATATATTTGGCCCCATCACACAATTTCTTAGTTTTTCTGAGCCTGCTTGTCCTTGACCCAGCATTTATCCACAGTGTACCTGAGGTCAGTGTCAGACAATTATAAGTCCAATATTGTGAGAAGAGCGTTTCAGAGGTAAATAATGATACTATTGGCCAAAAGACCCAGGCAAATTCTTGGTGGAACCCCTCAAATTGGGGTGTTACTTTTATTCATAATTCTTGGGCAAATAGCATGAGTTTGGATAGTTGGATTGCTCCGACCATGTGGCATAAACAGGAAAGTCTGTCTTATGTTCTTCCCTGGACCACTTCCAGTTTACTGCACACACCTAGGCGGAGACCACCCCTTTTATAGGGTTGGAGGGGGTCCCACAAGGTTCAAATATTTTCCTGCTCATTAATTATGTTAGATATATTAAATTTTTACCTAACAGACTTGTCCTATCCAGTATTGACCCTCTATCAGCTGTTCCATTGAAGCGAGCTGAGAATCAAGAGTTCTGATAGGTCAAAATCCTACATTCTCTAATTCAGATGCTTGTAAGTATATGCTAAAAAAAGATTTTGTAAGTTATAATGAATTTCTCAGCCCTCTCACTTTGATCTTTAGATTGTTTAATTACTAAGCATTGATATATTATTAGGGTTCTTCTTTTACCCTATTGACACAACTAATAAAATCACTACCAAAAAACTTCTCATTTTATAATATTTAACTTTCCTAGTTTAGTTTAATAAAAAGTTTTAAAGACCTCTAAAATATTTATTCTGTGAATAGAGAGAATTACTTCTCCTGCAGAAATATTGTTGGGATTTGGGTAAGATATGCACCATCAAGCACAAGCACTGCTTTAATTCCAACAGTCAGGGAGAGCAGACAACTTGACCCCTTTGCCCTTGCTTATCTCCTCTTTGTCATTTTAGTTCACTCCAGAAATCATGTAATGGGATATGACATGGTAGCTGAGTCATTGTGGTGCACTCGGGCCTTATTAGTGACCTTTTTATAACAGGGGTTGGCAGACATACCCCACTGGTTGGATTAAGAATATAGCAATGTAGTTTTTGCAAGAATAAATTAAATTAGTAATGTAAGCTGGTGGCTCTGTGAGTTAAGCTCTGCCAGGTGATATTTCTATCTGTAACATGAGGAATAGAAAATTGTGGGTACTGCTCTAGTTAGGCAGTAGGAACAAACTAAAAATTGCTTCTGCTAAAACTTTTACTGGGTAACTCTTTAAAGTTCAAAAGGTGATACTAAGGCACAGAAGAAAATGCTCCAGCAGAAACTCAATTATTTATAATAATCGCAGCTAAGTAGTTATAATCTTTTGGTTAATTCATTTTTCTTAATTGTGGGGTTTCTGAGTGGTTGGTAGTAGTAAATTGATTTGACTTAATCAATTCAACTATTATAACGTATAATTAAGTGTAGATGGCTATTGGTAAGTTTATTTAAGTATAAATAGATCAAATTATGCTAATAATATAAATAAACTAACAATTATCAACTAGTCTTTTAATTAATCAGAGTTCAATAAACTAAAGTAATTTCCAACCTCATAACTGAAACCATTGGTAAAACATATCAACTGAATAGATGGCAATAAGTAAATTTAGTATAAAATTGGGCTAATTAAATCAGCCATTAACTATCAACTGAATCAAATAAATTAATTAATTGATTAAAATAACCACCAAAAAGGGATGGATACCCCAGTGGTGGAGTATTGACTCACTACCACTGCCTCCCTGAGTTCAATCCTGGTAGATGAACTTTGGGTAGGGGATGATTATGACTTTGTTGGAGTTGTGCACCAATGCCCCAAACTGAGCTAGCAAATAATAAAGGTGGTCTATGGAGTTCCTGGCCTATCATAAACTGCATGTGGTAGTTTTCAGGTTTTATCCTCGTTTCCATTTCTTTGATCCCTTAATCAGTGTGGTATTGTCCCCAGGTTGGCCCACCTCAAATAAAATTTAAATTTTTTAAAAATTTAAAAATTATCACCAAAAGGGTGGTTAGCTGAGCAGGTAAAACTGCTTCCACCCCTAGTGCAGGTTTTTAGTTCAAAACCTGTACTGGCTAGAAAACATTCTCAGTGTGGTATATTTGTCCCAAGGTCAACCCACCTCAAATAAATTTTAAAAATAATCACCAAAAGGGTGGTTAGCCTGGAAGGGGAAAACTGCTTCCACCCTAATTCAGGTTTTGTTCAATACAAGTTCAAAACCTGTACTGTCTATAAAAATTTTTTTGGTATATTTGTCCCATGGTTGACCCACCTTAAAAAAATAACCACCAACCTCATACCCAAAAAATCATTGGACCTATAAAGTCAACTGATAAGAATGAGATCAGTAAGTTTAGTATATCATATATATCATATAGCTTACTAGTGGAGTTACCCAGCGTTGCTTGAGTTTACTATTCCCAGAGAATTTGAACTGATTAATTTAAATTTATATTATAAAGTGGAGTACCTGGTGTTGTTTCTTATGTTTATTTATAAGCTTACACTGACATAGCCTATACTGTGCCAGTGCTACTCTTGAGCCACTTAGACTAACAGCTTTTCTATTGCCCTCATAGTTGGTGAGCTGATTATTTTTATCTTTACTTAATTTACTTAAAATTCTAATACTGATTTTTGTTTAGTTTAGGGTGAGCAATTTGTTGAATTATTAGATAATACTAGTGGAGTTACCTAGCATTACTTGGGTTTATTTATTATCAGTTGATTTGAACTGATTAAATCAAATTATATATTATAGATAGCAGAACCTGGCTGTTATTTTCCTGCATTTGTATCTATTTATATAAAAATTAATGGTCTGTATGTAATCTAGAATCTATAATGCATTGTGTAAAAATGCAGAAATGTGAAAGATTACTCATACTTATGAAATTACATTTAGTTTATTGGTATAAATAGATAGTGACCTATATAAATTTTTTATGAATAATTCATGTGAAGGAACAATTTTTGACTATTCTATTCACTATATAATCAACCAACTTAAAATAATTGAAACTAATACTAAAATCTAGCATAATGCAAGTGGATAAACAATATTCTTGGTTTTCTGATTTGATGCATAGATGTACAGAGTTTCTGAATTTCATATTCTGTAGCAAGCAACATATAGTTAACCATGCAAAAAATGGATTTTCAAACTTTAATCTGGCAACGTGCAGCAACTGCCCTTGAGCTTTGTTGATTGTCATCGCAAAAGTAATATGCACAGGAAAGTGTAGTCAATTGAATGTGAAGGGCAAATCAGTGAAAATCATTGGAAGCGCAGAATCAGCACATCTTCTTTTTTCTGTTTGCTGTTAATTATTGTTGCTTCAATCACATTCAACATCAGTTTTTTTTTCACGAAAAGTCTGGTCTGTTGCACAACTTTGGTGGGTTCAGATTCCAAAGGATTAGTATTGGTAAGCCAACTTTCAAGGTTAATATGTGCAGTGGCATTCCAGGAGGCTCCAATGAATTGAGAAATTTGACTGGATATTTAACAGCTTGATTCTCTTCTGTAACTGTGTCAATGAATTGTATTCTGTAACTGCATCAGGAATTTTCTATTGAATCTTGTTATTAATTCAATTGATGTCATAATTGGTTGAGCTAAGGTAGCTTGCTCACAAAGATAATCATAATTTCTGAAGCTGTTGGCAATTCTTGGGAAAACTTCTTTTCAAGATTTTCAATGGATGATAGAAGTTGACAGAAGTTTGGTGGGAATGATATCTCCTGTGTTGCAGGATCAACAGGAAGTTTGCCATCCCCATATCTAAAAGTTGCTTGGCAAATGTTTGTTCAGAAACATGTCCAAGTAAATGCACATGCATATTAGTCAACAGTGTAATTTTCTTCACATGTCTCCAGAGAGCTGAATTCTTCAAGTATGCGTTCAGCTCATCTGCTGGTGTTGATCTTAAAATGACAGGCAAAGTTTGAAAGAAATCACTGGTGAGCAGTATCAGAGCGTTGCCCATTGGACATTGATCACTTTGATAATTTTGCAGAGTACAATCAAGTGCCTCAAGCCCTTCATTATGGGCCATGGTACATTCATCATAAATAATGAGTTGGCATGTTTTCATTACAGTTGACGTTCCAGATGATTTTTTAATGTTGTAAAGAGAATCTGCAGCTAGATTTAAATTCAATGATAGCTTGAGAGCCAAATGTGCTCTGCATCCTCCATTGAGTAGCATTGCTACAATCCCTGATAATGCCACAGCTAGAGCAATCTGATGCTTCATTCAAATTTTAGCGAGTAAAAAATTGAGAAAAAATGTTTTTTCTGGCCTCCTGATGCATCAAGAAAAAGAAATCCACCATTTGCACCCCATAATTACTCCATAACTGTGTCATATGCAAGTTGTTGGTCATTTGTTAAGAGTCTTCGCTGAGCCTCAACATAAACTTGTAGCGCATTGACATTGTATTATTTTTCTCACTGTCATTAAAATGGCAGAAGAAGTTTAGACTGGCCTGCTAGTCAGGATGCGTGAGCACCCAAAAGCAAGCCAGAATGCCAGAGGCATTGCTGCACATATTATGTTGTATGGAGCCATGAATTTGTAAATGATAAATCATTGGTGCAAGGCAGTTGTGAAGAATAACCCAAGAACAAACCAAATGGTAACAAACCCAGACACTAGGGGTCTTACTGCAGGGGATGGTACCACTGGGATCATTTCTTCAAGGTCATTGGTGGGTGGGTTCAATACAACTGAGGAGACAAGGGGGCGGATCCTTTCTTGGAAATGGTAGATGTAAGGCCACAAGATCCCAGTATATTGATGGCGGATAGTCAAAATAAAGGGGTTGAATTGCCAGAAGTTTCTGGCCCATTGAATCTAGTTGATGATGGTGGGAGCCATAGTAATAATCAATACTGGTAAGGCACATCTGGTATAGGAACTGACAGGCCACCAGATCAATGCCATCAGGAATATGGCCAGAAGGATATCAATAAAATAGAAAATTGATAGTTTTTAAGTGGCAGAATTTTATTTAAAGGAAATTGAAGAAAATTGACCAATAATTTTCTCAGTGCAATGCAACTGACTAAATAGTGGTTGATTAATGCAGGAATAAGCAGGGCTCAAGTCCATTAAGTTCAACCTAACTGGCGAATTTTTTGGGGATGGGGGCAGATAAGCTCAATAGGAACTGACATCAAAGAACTTGGTGGTAGGCTGAGTCACTGTCAGTTCAACCTCGAATGTCCAAACTGAGGATTGACTGCATTTCTGGAAGTTGGTGTGATGGCGTCTGGCCCAACAAGCAACGGATTTTCCCCAGGGCCACCCCACATAGGGGCAGTCCTAATTGGTTGGAAATAGGTTCAGGATGCCCAACCTTCCTGTGCCTGGTCACTGGGCCATTCGTTTGTATAAAGGAGTTGCACCAGCTGCAACTCCTGATTTTCCAGATGGGAGCTTTAAACTATCATTAAAGGTTTCTGATGCTACTACTGCACGTCAGGGATCATCCCTGACAATTTCACAAGGGGGTTAGTTTTGACAATCACACTGCTGGTCAAATTGAAACTGTCAGCAACTCTGGCCAATAATTCAATCTTCATCCCTTTTTGACTATGTGGATTCCGATTGTCAATCTTGTTTCCAATTGGTTTCAGACCAATCAACTTTGATTTGGTAATCTCAGCACACATTTACCTGATCCAGCTGATAAGTTTGGCTGAGGTGGGTATGGGCACCTGGAGAGGAATCTGAAGAAGGAGAGCTGTTACCCAGCACTTGCCCACCACATGGGTGAGGTCACCCTGGGTAACGAGGGGTCTAGCCACCCTCTTAGTAACCTTTTTACTCAGAAATGGGAAAAGTTCCCAATCAACACACAGGGGACATTCCCCAGGACTTACACTCACAATACATCTCTATCAACAACATCATTTCTATCAAGTTCCAGCGAAAATATCCCAAGCTGATTAAAAATTTTGTTGATAATCAACATGCACATATTCTCAAGTGATATTAGTGCTTCATTGGAAAATGTCTTCCAAATACTGTACATCAAGGATGGGGCTGTCTCTGCATGCTTGGAGAAGTATGTCTTCACTAATACTCTCTTTGTGTTTTTTCCAAAGATCTTTTGGATCAGAAGGCGCACAAGTTGTTAAAATTATGGTGAACAGGGTTCGTATTTGGTGAGCATGATGTGTTTCAGATGCTTCTGCCAATGTGTTGACCCAATGTTAATCATTTTCTAGCAAACCAAGTTTGAAACATGCTTCTCTGTATGTCTGACACACTTGACCATTGATGGTTTTGATTGCTTGAAATGATGTTGGTCATTTGATCATGTGAAGCAAGCATTTGTAAATAGTAGCATTCAGAATTGTTCTGGTGAACAGTATATACTCATCCCAATGCGCCAGTAGAAAATATGCCAGGTATCAAAGAATGGCTGGCACCTCATTTTCTTCTGTAAAATTCTCTTTGTCAATTGATTCAAAATATAATAGTGCAGAACTTCATGATACAGAAACATTTTTGCAAATTTGTCAGTTGCACACAATTAGAAAAAAGCAGTCAACGTTGTGTTTGGTGGATCTTCAGCTCTCTGGGGTGCATTTCCTTCTGTTAAGTAGACTTATTGACCATTTTCCAAGTGAACACTGAGATGCATGACAGCAGGAAAGTGTTCATGAATGTTGAAACCAAGAATTTGCCATACAGCTTCATTACTGCTAATATAACATCCCATTTGAAATTGTTCAACTTCATTGATGGGTGCATTGGGATTCATAAGTCCAAAAACTGCCATATTGCTGCCTTTATTAATGTATTTACATATGTATTTGAAAGACTTAACTGAATTGCAAGACTCAACATTGATATGCGCATTAGATGATTTTAAAAGCATAGGAGAGTAGGGCACAATCCATTGGTTATCAATTTCAAAATCAACGTTATTGATTTTAATAGTTGTTGTGTATCCTCCATCATCTGGTTTTGCCATCTGTACAGCAGATAACCATCTCCACCAGTTTTTGTTTCTGGTAACAGCTGAAGTGGATACTTTTTGTGCATTTTCCATTTTTCATTCACAGTATATGTGGGTTGTGTAGTCTACATGGTCAGTGAATCATATTTTTTGACAATTTGAAATAAACTTGGATCTACTTCTGGATTGGGCAGCTCAGCAGTAATGATATCATCAATTTGAGTTGGAACAATTTTTTAACCAACTAAATTAAGATATGAGCATATGGTAGACCTCTTTTCTGCCATTCAATGAAATACATCCAGCAGCAAGTTTCTCCATATATATGGTTCTTAGTGATGAGATCCATTAAATGTATCAATTTTGTTTGAAAACTCTTGCTGTGAGATCATGCCGATGGGATAGTTGCTGGCCAGGCAGAAGTAAATCTTTGATTTCAGTCTAAGATGGATTCCATGTGAATGTGATGAAAAGATCTAGACATCAATAATTTTAAACATATGTCAGAGCATCTTAGCATATTCATGCATGTGTCTTGGACTTCCAATATACAAAACTGGAAGTATAACCATTTGTTCAATGTTAGCAACATTTCCATCCTTTGCAATTGCATCTTGCAAATGAATATACTCTTTGAATCTAAGCTTCTGATTGATTGTAACAAATGTAATTGAGTTATTTGCTTTTGACTTTAGCGTACATATCAATGATGAATTGTTGAAAAAGTTGATAACACTTTAGGATGTGGTTGGATTGTTGTGCTCAATTATGATATGATATGCATAAAAATCCATACAACTGAAATTTTTCTTTGTTGCAGAACCTGTGACAGGATGAGTTTGATACAATTCAAGATGATATCCTTCCTCTCCTTGCAGAAACAGTATTGGATATTGAAGTGCATCATACAATTGGTGTGTTTCAGCAACACGTTGCTTAGTTTATTTCATCTGCTGATAACAGTATCTTGCTGGGTAATCTTTTTTCCAATAATAACAGCTGCTACTTCAGTGGCCATTGGAGCATTGAAGCATCTTTCATGCCCATTTGATGGTGTTTTGTCTGCCCTGATAATGACTTTACAAGTCATCTGCTCTCACATTCTCTAATGCAGATTTGAAATCTCTGACCAAAAAGTTGTGCTCATAGAATAATGCTCATAATTCACCAATAATTTCCCCATCTGTTGCTTCACTAAATGTGCATCTTTGATTAATCTCCTCCTCCACATTGTCCATAAAATAAATTTGCAAAAACTGCATATCTTCTTTGGGTACTGGAAGAAGTGAACTAATCTGATGATACGCTTGTCCTTGCACTTTGAATGTGGAAATGAAATTACCATATTTCACAATATTTGTTGCTCCAAATAATGTCATTTGAAAGCATGAGTTGTATTTCCAAATATTTTCTAGAAAGTGTTTGGACCCTTGAGTAGTTCCAGCCATGTAAGTTAGAAGTGGTTCTGGTGGCTCAGCCAGTGGTGGCAAATTGACTTTGCCATTGGAGCAACACATGCCAGACATTTCTTTCTGAAACTTCAAAGTGAGACAATGTAGGCACAATGTAGCCATTGGACCAATGACAAAATTGTGATGCATTTTGTAATTGCAGTCTTTAATTTAATTGAATGCTGTTTTTTTGAGATCAATTTTCATTCTTGAACTTGTCTGCTATAAGCGTTCAGCTTCACGTCATGTGTCTTGCTCTTCAGGTGTTGTGGCAGCTCTTGAATTAAAAGCTCTTGCTTGAAGATTTTCAACGCATAAATTGTGCTGTTGAGATGTTTCACCAGCTCTTGAAGTAGAGGCTCTGATACAGTCAGTTTTCTGGCGTGCATATTGATCTTCAGATGTTTCAGTAGCTTTTCTGGCTGACATTGCTGCGCATGTCTGGTTGATCTTTCAATGGTTACTTTTTTGGGTAGCATTTCAAATAATTTAATTATTTAATATTTGGTGTTAGGTTTTAGTTTTTTAAAGATGCTTGCTGGTATATTTTTGCACCTAAACTCCAACAACTTAATTCAGGGAAAGGTTTTTCACCAATTGTTATAAAAATAATAAAACTTAAAGGGCTAATTTTATAAATTTTTTATTACATGTGATATTGGGGGATAAGAAGTGAACCCTATTCATAAGCCAATGCTTGGATTTAAATTAACTCAATGCTTGGACCAATATAGGCATCAATTTGGTATTAACTTTGAGCCAAATTAGGAAATATGGACGTTTGACCTATTGGAGCTCTCAAATATCAGCTCACTTTGATGGAATGGCCAATTATATATATATCAACATCCATTTATATATATATAGGCAAAATTCTTAAGTTTATATTTATTACTACGTTGGCTTATCATTTTTTAGTTTTACTTCACTTGCAATATTAGCTTTAACTATATAAATAGTTTAAATTTAAAAGGGATTAAAAAAGGGAGGATACCCCAATGGTAGAGTATAGACCCTCTACCACTGCCTTCCCAAGTTCAATCCCAGTAATGGACTTTGGGCAGGGGACGATTTTGACTGTGTTGGTTTTGAGCACAATGTCCCAAACCAAGATAGTGAATAGCAAAGGCGGTCCATGGAGTTCCTGGCCTATCATATGCTGTGCATGGAGGTTTTCCAGGTTTTGTCCTTCTTTCCCATTTTCTTCACTTCCCTAATTGGTGCAGAATCATCCCCAGGTCAGCCCACCTCAAATAAAATTAAAAATAAAAAGAGATTAAATAAAAGAGATTGTGCCAGGATTTAAACAACCAACCTTTATAAAATTAGTTAAGAGCCAAAAGCTGAGCCAGTTATGTTAGAGGAGGTATTTATAAAATCAATTGAGTTTTTGATTCAATTTTGATTTAGATTAACTTCCAAAGAGCCAAATAACCACTAACCACTTAACTAAACCATTTAAAATATTGAATCAACCAAATATCTAACTGCTCAGTCATAATATTATACCAATTTCCATTAAAAATGTATAAGATTTTCACTTGTTGCATATAAGACTTTTTGATTTATTATAAAAAAATAATTTTTAAAATTTATAAACCTTCTTCATGAAAAATACTTATATGTGCAAAATTTCATGGTGATTAGTCAAATGGTGTCAGAGTCTATAAAGAACAAATATATATATACAGATATACCAACATCCATTTTTATATATAGATTCACCAATTCTCACCCACTCACCCAAATAGATTGAGCCTATCATACTTAATAGTTTCAGATTCAATTTATTTGCCAATTCTCACTCACTCACCCAAATAGATTAAACTTATTAGACTCAATTAGCTTTAGGTAAGCATTTGGTAAATTATTAGATAATATTTGCTAATTCTCATCACTCACTTAAATAGATTGAACTTATCAAACTTGAAGGTTTCAGATGTCAGTCAGTCAGTATGTCAGTAAAATTTTTTTATTAAGTAAATTGACCAATCAAATCAACTGATTGATATTATATATTGACATGATATATGTCCTATGGCTGGGGGGTTATGTTCAAGTATGAGATCATAACTGATGAACCTAAATTACTATGAGTGTGGATTGATTTTTCATAGGTTGACCAAATAAATTCAACTAGATTAAAATGAATTATTGTAGATGGTGATCAGTAAATTTAGTATAGATTGACTAATTAAATCAACTAGATCTAAAATGAATTATTCTAAATGGTGATCAGTAAATCTACTATAGATTGACCAATTAAATCAACCAAATAAATAGAATGAGGTAATATAGATAGATATCTGAAAATTTACCATATGATTGACTAGTAAAATCAACTAAATAGTAAAAACTATAAGTAAAAACTGCTAACCTTATACCTGAAACATTAGACTAATTAAGTCAACTGAACAATTTTATATATATTTCATAGAATATCTGTGTCAAGTTTATCTGAGATTGGTAAATAGTTAGGAGTAGGTGTTGAAAAAAAACATGATTTATAAAGAATTTATTTATAAGATAATTTCCTAAACCACCACAACTAAAATGCTATCTAATTTAATATAAATTAAATAAATTTGAATCTATCTAGCAGCTACTTGCCTGCTGTCATATACAATTTTAGTTAGGCTAATACAATCATTACTAAAGTTATCAAACTATCTCAGGTATAATTCTTTTAAAAGTTAAATGACAAAACACAATGATAGTATCCTATCATAACAGTAGATAAAATGTTAAGAAAGTTTTAACAACCTTCAGTCATAAGGCATATACATGCACTTAAGTTTTTTACCATAAGGTAAAACTTTAATCACTATCTATTTAATAAAAAATTTTACTGACGTACTGACTTATTGACTGACTGACTGACATCTGAAACCTTTGAGTCTGATAGGGTCAATCTATTTGGGTGAGTGGATGAGAATTGGCGAATCTTATCGAATCTGAAACCTTTGAGTCTGATAGGTTCAATCTATTTGGGTGAGTGGGTGAGAATTGACAAATATTATTGAATAATGCATCAAATTGCTTACCTGGAGCTAATCGAGTCTAATAAGTTTAATCTATTTGTGTGAGTGGGTGAGAATTGGCAAATAAGATCGAATCTGAACTATCGAGTATGATAGGGTCAATCTATTTGGGTGAGTTGGTGAGAATTTGCGAATATTATCTAATAATTCACCAAATTGCTCACCTGAAACTCAACAAAAATCAGTATTAGAGTTTGAGTAGATTAAGTAGTTAGGATAATCAGCTCACCAGCCACGAAGGCAACAGCGAAGCTGTTAGTCTGAGTGGCTCGAGAGTAGTGCTGGCACAGCCTATAGGCTACAATGTGAGCTTATCATCTGATAAACTAAATACCGTAGCAAAGCACAGGTATCTGGGTGTTAGGTTTATTTATTTTAAAAACCTGCCTAATTTGGTTCCCCTAATTAATAAAATACTTTTGGCAAGTTAAGTTGATTTAGTCGTTTGGAAATATGTCACATACTCAATGATCTTAAGTATAAAGAGATGTTTCGGGTAGCAGTTTGGTGTTATTTGATTGATTCGATAGGTTTTTTTTGTTTGGCCAAGTGGTTGATGGCTTTTGTTCGAATCAATAGGAACCAGTTTAGTTTTGAGGGATGATTAGTTATTGGTTGTTTTGATAAGTTCAGTTAGCTTAATTGAGTGGTTAGTGGTTTTTGGTTGATTCGATTGAGCAATTAGATTTGGCTGAGTGGTTTTGTTTATCTATAATATAAAATCTAAATTAATTAAATTTGAATATCTGAACTTCTATAGACACCGTAGCGAAGCACGGGTAAAAATCGGCTAGTCTGTTTAACCCTTTTAGTCTTTTTCAAAAAAATCATCCGTTTTTTGGTCTTAAATTTGGCAAGAATTTCTTAGCCGGCGTTCACTCTTTTTGTAATCATTTTGGTCCTTGTCCGTAACATAAATATCTAGTAGATTTGGTCTTTGTTTGTAACATAAATTTTGGTAAATTTGGTCCTTGTCCGTAACACGAATATTTGACAAATTTTGAAATAAATATATGTAAATCTCTTTTTTGGACGCATATATGCGTTTTTAGATTTACATCACCCCCATTTTTTGGACACATATATGCGTCGAATGATTGAAAGGGTTAATAAAAAATTTCACTGACTGACTGACTGACATCTGAAACCTTTGAGTCTGATAGGTTCAATCTATTTGGGTGAGTGGTTGGGAATTGGCGAATTTCACGAATCTGAAACTATCGAGTATGATAGGTTCAAATTATTTAGTGTGTGGGTGAGAATTGGCGAATATTATCTACTAGCGGAGTTACCCGTGCTTCGCTACGGTGTCTATAGAATTTCAGGTGATTCAAATTGATTAATTTAGATTTTATATATAGTCAAGCAATAATTACTCGGCTAAATCTAATTACTCAATCGAAGCAACCAAAAAGACCAACCACTCAGCTAAAACTAACTGAACTTATCAAATCAACCAATAACTAATCACCTCCAAAGCTAAACTGTATCCTATCGATTCGACCAAAAACCATCAACCCACTCGGCCAAATAAAATAAACTTATCAAATCAATCAGATTCTAAATTATTTTAGCCTTTATATTGGTAGATAGCTATCAATAAGTTCAGAAACAATTAAACCTATTAAAAATTCCAACCTCCAACCACTTAGCTAGGATCTATTAAGTCTGCCAAATTAATTAAACCATCAATCTCTTATCTGAAACTATTGAGCCTATAGAATCAACCAAAAAATAAACCACCACTCAGCAAAAACAATTATTGAGCTTACAAAACAGCCAAAAACTACCAACTAAATATCAAAGCCTATGAAACTATTGAATTAAATGAATATGAAAATACACAGCCAAATTGCTATATACTTACCATTGGAAATATACGTTCTAGATCTTATATAGAACTGATGTTTAAATTTATATGATTATATTAAACAATTACATATTAGCATTCCGTTCCCAAACTTTATAGAATACTTGTGCCAAGTTTGGTGATTTTTGGTTGTTTGCTCGAGATAATGCATCTATATAAACAAAATAACATACTGATTCTTTTGTAAATAAAATTTAAGATTAATTCTTGTTAATACCCAGTTTAACACAGATTTGTTTGTGGGCTTAAAGTTCATCTGATAATCTCATAATTTTTTTATTTGTAGATGGTTATCGATAAAATTAAGTAATCAAATTATACTGAATCAATATAAATTTACCAACCATTCAGCCATACCCAATTAAACCTATCGAATTAACTAAACCACTAAACCACTTAGCTAAAACCATTAGATTAAAAATCAACTAATCACCAACCGCTTCGTAAACCAAAACTAAATGTATCGAAACAACCAAAATCACAACTACTTACCAAAATCAATCAACTTTATTAAATCAACCAATCACTAACTTATTTAAACCGTTAAGCTTATAATCAACACAAACCCACCAACCGCTCGACAAAACCATTTAAACTACCAAATCAACCGAATATCAAACTTCTCGGCCGTAACAATATACCGATTTCCATTAAAAACATATAAAATTTTCACTTGTTACATATAAAACTTTTTATTTTACTATGAAAATTAAAGACCGGGCTTCGAGGTGCATACGGACCCCCTCCCATCCACCTATAGCCAAATTTTCAGAGCTCTACATGCTCTATTTTCACACACATACACATTTGCTTTTATATATATAGATTACACCAAGATTCGAACAACTGACCTTTTATAGAGTTGAAGTTTAGAGCCAAAAGCTGAGCTGATTATGCTAGATTTTTTTTAAACTCCATACTTTATTAAAATAGAAATTTAAGGGAAAGTAAGAGGGGAGGGTGGAATACAGGTGATTTGGCCAAGGGTAAAAAGGACTGGGGTTTTGGAATGCTAGAGATCTAGCACCTCCAACCATTGCTGATTGGCAATTGCCATTGCTAGCCACGGTTCTAGCATTGGTGGGCTTACAGGCCATTTGATTCTCAGTCAATTAGTAGCTTCATCACGTGCAATGAGCAATCTGGTGGGGAAAGCCAAACGTGTGGCTTTATAACACCTGGGGATTATGTGCAAGAATTTTGAGATCTGACAGAGCTGATTGGAGATAATCTGAATGGTCTTCAATACCAAACCTCTGTGATGGGGGTGCTCATTGCTCAAAACCTTGGCAACAAGTGCACAGTGAATTACCCATACACAATAATAGTAAATGAAGGCTTGTAGTTGGATTGGAGCCATTCTCAGGGTTTTTGTAAAGAAAAGGTCCTGCAATGGATGTATACCCAGTGGCAAATGTTTGCCTGATAGGATGTAATGCATTGTGGACCAGTATTTTTTGAACATGGCACATTCATAATAATGGTGTGCTATGTCTGCTTCCAGTTCAGTGCATATGGGGCATTCTTTGTGCTGGTAATCTGGCCTGCTGTGCTTGCCCAATTTGAATGCCCAATTTAGGATCTGCCAGGTTACCAAATGCTGTTTGGCCATAACCAAGTGGGAGTTCAGGCCCAAAATCAACTCCTTCATCAGGTAGTTGGTGTTGTGGCCTTTGGTAGTCCAGTCATTTAGGATTTGTGGATGGGTGGGTGGATTGCACCCCAGTTTGGGAGCAGATCCCCATATTCTATCAGCATCAATTTGTACCTTATTCTGATGACTTGGTTGCATATTCATCAGTGATTCAGTTATGCTCCTCCCAGCTTGTTGCAGAAATCATTGCAGAATTATATGCTTTGACATCCCTCTGAATTTGGTCAGCCTCTCAGTCTGATGCTCAAATGACCACCTGCCCTGGTGCATGGCCCGATTGCATAGTCACCAATAGTGTGGGGCACCTTTTTGGGAGGTTATCTGTGGGTGGTTCACCATCCATTCACATATCAATTGGGGGGGAGACCAGCTCTTGGAGGCCTTGGGCTCTTGCCCAGTTCATGCCCCATGCTAGGGTTGGGCAGCACATGTGCATCTGTGTTAGCTTCAGAAATGACTTTCCCCATATGTGCCAGGTGTGAGATTTGAAGTCCAGGAGGCCCATGCCTCCTTCATTCTTTGGTTTTGACAGGGCTTCCAGTGGTATTGGTGCCACCTTTGCCTTGAACCACAGGAAAGTTTGGAGCATTGACCTGATTTTCTTCTCTAAGTTCAGGGCTCATTGGCAGCATGTGAGCAACATACCACAACTTTGAGAAGATGAAGACATTTATCACCTGCACTTTCTCCTCAAGGCATAGTCTGGCGCTTTTCCAGCATGCCATTTGGATTGATAAGCTTGACAATACTTCTTGTTTGGTCTCCAGTACCGCTGGTCCCTTGTCATTGAAGAGTATCCTGAGGTATCAGACTGTCTGGGAGCTCATAATTGGCATTGTGTCAGTTGGCAGGCTGAAGCTCAGGTTGCCAATCCTCATCACTGAGGTTTTTGCCAAATTGATTTTTGCATTTGATGCAAGCTGATAGAGGTTTAATAGTTCCTTGGCGCCCTGGAGGTCAGTCAAGGAGCTTATTCCTACTACTGTATCATCTGCAAATGCTAGCATCTTCAGTGGCATTTGGTTAGGGTGGACTAAACCCCAGAGCTTTGCATCTGCTGCTGCCAGTAGAATGTTGGCTGCAAAGTTGAAGAGTATTGGTGACATAGGGTTGCCTTGGTGGAGACCTTGCCTGACAGGGATTTTGTTGGTTGCGCCATCTGCGACCATAACCTTTGTTACCAGGCCTGAGTACAGCATCATTATCCATGCTCAAAATGTGTCAGGGATGCTGACTGCCTTTAGTGCCTCATGTAGGAATGACCATGCTACTTGGTCATATGCCTTTTCCATGTTGAGGAACATAAGGTATCCTTGTTTGATGCCCCTCATATCCTGGAGTATGCTCTGGACTGAACCAATGCTGTCCCATATACTATGGCCTTTGATGAAGCCATGCTGGGCACTATGGAGCGTGCGCGGTGCTGTTGCCATCAGACAGTTAGATAGGATGCGCGTGAGCAGTTTATAATTGGCGTTTGATAGTGCAATTGGGTGCCAGTTCCAAAGTTGGCATCTGAGGCCTTTTTTGTACAGAAGTACAATTCAGGTCTCATGGCCTCCCAGAATTTGTTTGCCATTGTGCAAACAGTGGTTAAAGAGGGCTTTGAGCTCTGGTGCAATGCGGTCTCAGAATATGCTGTATATTTCTGCACACATATTGTTGGGGCCTGGTGCTTTCATTCTTGGTGACTCCTTTAGTGCCCTCTTAACTTCATTGATAGAGATTTTGGTGGATAGCTTGGCAATGTCTTCCAGCGTACAGCCACCCAGTGCCAGCTTGGCCAGGTCAATAAGGGTTTTTGTCACCAATTTGCTCATTTCTCTTTGTCAGAAGAGATCGCCATAAAAAAGTTTGACCTCGCGCTTGATTGTTTGGGGTCTGATGATACTTCCCCTTCCGCTGTCTCCACTTCCCATACCCTAGCCTTAGTTCAGATTTCCTTGAGGTGTTTCAGGCCCTCTTTGGTCATCATCCCCGCTAGGCTCTGATATTGGTAAGTTGCATTGGTCCATCTCTCTGAGTCTTGCTTCATCATTATGGCCCAATACTTTTTGTGTGTTGTTTGGTACTCGCTCCACCAGTCTTTGCTGTCCCAGTGGGTGAGCCTCAGCCTTTCTAATTTAGACTTCAGTTGCTTCACGGTGGCTGTCCACTTGTAGGAGGTCACTTTTTTGAACTTCATACTATCATGTTTCATTTTTGCTTTGATTTGGGTCCACCGTTCTAGCAGGTCCAACTCTGGGCAGTTGTCCAGATGTGCTACCAGTTGATCCAGTCCCGCATCAACCATTTGGCGCCAATCCCCATTCCTCAGCGTGGCTGGTGCCAGTTGCCACTTGTGGTTCCTCGGAGGTTCATCAAGGTCGATCTCCACCTGGATGACCATGTGGTCACTTTTGGCATTTATGCTAACCTTGCTGTTGGATGTCATTGGCCTGAGGTCTGATGATATGAGGATGTAATCTAAACGTGATCCTGACAGTGGGGATCTGGTGGCATCATATGACCACCACATTAGATTGGCTGGGTCATCATCCTCTTCATCAATCATTAGGCACATCCCCAATTTGACTAGGTAATTGAGCATCTCTTGTCAGCTTTACTGTTGGGATGTTCTCTCATCAGGTATGTATCCCAGCTCACATTTGTCCAACAGTTCAGGTCACCTGCTATTATGGTCATCACTTCAGATGGTACTTCTGCTAAGAAATCCCAAAAAATATGGTTTTTGTGGAGCTTTGGTGGGGTGTAGACTGCTACCACTCATATGCTCCTGCCAGTGTCTCTGTTTGTAGCTGTCGCTATCAAGATCCTACTGGCGTGAGTTTCTTCCACAAATTCCAAGTCTATTTTCTTGTCCATTGCAACTATCGCCATGTGGTCCATCCATAGAGCTTGGTAGCCTATCTGGTGGGACCATGGGTGGTTTTTTGCATCGCAGTTTGAGCTCAGCACCATTTCCTTTTGGTTACCAGCTTGTGTTTCTGAAATAAAAATTAGGTCAATATTATTATTAGTTTTTAAATGGTGCATTTTCCTCCTCCTCATTTGTATGCTTGCCATCCCCTGAGCATTTGTAGTTGCAATCCTCATTTCTGGCTGCCTGACCCATGGGTATGAGGTTTAGCGTTGTCTGGGTTGTGGATGAGTCCCATACTGAGGTCTGGTTGGTTGATGGTGGTGGTGTCAATGGTTGGTGGGGTGCAATATTTGGTTTTTGGGGTCAGTTGGTTGGGACTGGGATTATATTCCCAGGCATCCTGTGTACTGGGAATTCAGTCGCCATCCCCATCTCCCTGTCAATGGTTAATGGGGATGGTTTTATGATTGGGTCCAGGTGCCCCTTGTTCCCTGCTGGTGGACTGGCAGATTCTCCCTCATCCATCAGCCAGATTTGCACCCCTTCATTTGATTTACTGGCAGAACTCAATTTTTTAGTTGGTGATTGCCCAGCCAATTTTGTCAATTTTGTCGCTCCTGCTAATTTTTCACCAGTCACCTCAGGTTTATTTGCCAATGACTTCTGATTCAATTTTGTATTCCCTTTCATCTTGTCAGGTTTTGATTTTGACTTGCTGGGATCCTGCATCTGCCCTTGCTTGGGGGACTTCTTTGGGTTCGCCTTCTGCCATCTTTCCTCCTCCCAGACCATCCATTCCGCTTGGTTGGACGTTTCTCTGTTGGTCTGGGGTCAGTTCCCTCATCCATTGCATAAGATTTGGGTTCAGATTTATAAATGGTTCATCATCTGCTTCAGGTCACTTTGCCATTTCCCATTCCCACGCTTCTCTATGTGCCAGGTCCAATTCTTGTTGCTGGCATTTCATATCTGCTACCTCCATTAAGTTGTGTGGGATCCATTCTCTGGCTTTTGGGTGGAGGAAAGTCTTGGTACCCACCTTGGTGATTCCCCCAATGGGGTCATATTTGTACTCCCATGTAGTTTTACCTTTACAATGGTGGCATTGAACCATTGTGTGGCCAGTCTGGTAGCAGAACTGGCACACTTGTTTGGCATCCTCCTGTTTGACATATACTACCCTATTGAGGCTGGGCAGGTGGATGAATCTGGGTAGAGTAATTTTGTTTGGTTTCATCCAGGGTGCCAGTTCATACAGCGCTTCCACTGTCTGAGGGTGGAGGCACTTTGTGATGTAGTTGCCACCAGCTTGCCAGAATTCTCATACTTCCCCATAGTATGACAATCTGGTCCAGATTGCTTTGTGCACCCACTCCCATTTGCAATTGGTGGGGAGATTTTGGAAGGTTACCCACCTTGCAGTTTGGTTGGCATATCTGGTCAGCTCCATTTGCAGATAAATCCCCTTGTATTTGATGCCAATTTTGAGGAGTTTCTTGCAGTCCAACTCGCCTGGGATTGCTATATCTATATAGCCCCATTTGGGTACCCAGTGATGATCAAAGTCCCCTCCAGCTAGGACTTTGTCAAGTTCCTGATAAATTGACAATATCAGGTCAGACCATTCTTCCTCCTCCACTAGTTGCAGGTGGATTTGAATAGCATCTTTTAGGTATGATTTTGGTGCCTGGTGATCTGTAAAGCCCCCACTGATCAACTGATGGATGTATTTGATGTGGCTCCCTGCTCCATTCCAGGTGTTGTCTTTGGTATGCGCCTGCCGCGGCGCTGTACAATTTGGTTTTTGCGCTTGGTTTGGGTACTTCAGCGGGGGTCTTTCCCTTCAAAATCCAACTTACCAATTTGTTGAGGCTGAATCCCCAGTTGAGAAATGCTTCAATCTGGTGAATGCTGATACCTTGGTGGTTGATACTTCTAGCCATTTGCACTCTGATCTCTAGGCTCTGCCACTCTAGGGCATCTGATGGTGAGAACCCCAGTTGGTACCACTTAAGGGCAGATTCTGGGCTGCACGTTGGGTGGAGGTATTGTTGAAGGACCTCCAGCATAATTGAGCTATGCTGGCACCAGTCCCTTACTGTAACACTATTCCAGCCCCCATCTGTAAATACCCATGCCATGTCTGCTGGAACACCCGCTTCACTCCATTGGAATGCTTCTGAGGGGGTGAAGCCTTCAGCGGCGTATGGGGCTGCTAGCGTCAGTTCTGGGAAGGATTGCTTCCAATCCTGGATAGTTTTGATGCGGATCCCCACTTTGAGCCATTCTTGGCCCAAGTCTGGGGTTGTGACCCCTTTCATCGCTGTTGCTGCCTGTGGTGAAATCTCATGTTCCATCCATGGTTGGGCTGATTGGGGGGTGACCCCGCTGCATCCCAGTCTGCAGCTTCAGCGATTGTTGTGGCGTCATGCCAGATTTTCCACTTTTCAATCAGGAATGGTCAGCCTCTAAGAGTTTTGTGAATTGGTTTAGTCACCCCCAGCTCTGCCCATTTGCACTAGGTCCATACTGGCCCCCGCTTGGAACCAGTATTTCATCTCCATTGGTGTGAATCTGTTGGTGGACCAGTTGATGGCCTCTTCTGGTGACCAATCCCCAAAAGGGTCCCCATTCCACCTGCCTTTTCCTTTGTCCAGCCCGCTTTCATCAGGTCTGATGTGGTGGCTGGTGGAATTTGGGTGTACAACCAGTGTAAGGCCTCAGTTGCCTTGAACCTGGCCTGTGATCCATGGTAGTGCCTCCTCTGGGGAGAAAGTAATGTTATACCATTCCAGTGCCATGTCCACTGGAATGGAGTGTCAGGCCCATTGAGGGCTGTAGATGCATTTGGGAATTGTTTTGCATACTTGGCTAAGTCTGTTGGGTTGAGGCCTGAGCTCCCAATGGCTTGGGCATATTGTGCTGTAATACCCACCTTATTGTACTCCATCACATTTAATAGGTTGATGCCAGCCTCCATCCAGGCTTTTGCATCCACCAGTTTTAAATCTTTGCAGATTGCAGCCTCTATCACCTTGTAGTCCATGGGGATTTTCATCCATTCCAGGGCATCTTCAGTTCAAACTTGGGATGCCTTGAATTGTACTGCCATGTCAATTGAGATTTGGGTGTCAAGCCAGCATTTGGCTGCTCTGGCAGAAAATTTGTGGTCTTGCCATATAGCTGCAATGGCTGGCTTGATACCTTTAGAGACCCACTGAGTCACCGTAGAGTATGGAAACTGGAGGGCCTCCCATTGTTTGACCTCATGGGTGGACATGCCTCAGTGTGCTAACATGTCTGACTGGATTGGTGTAAATTTTACTGGGGCCCTGGCTGCTGACTTGACCGCTGTTGGGGTTTCCACCCCTTCCAGTAATACTTTTAGTTTTTTAGCTGAACTCTCTTGGGTGTCTGATCCCTCAGATTTGGTCCCCAATATAGTTTCACCCCCACCTTGGTTGGTCCCCAATGGATCATATTGGGTCAGCAATTGGCTATTCAGGATTGGCCATCAATGCATTGTTGAGCTAGAGCCCCCTGTTGGCATGACTTCATTGGGGATTGCACCTGATAGCATATTGGGGATCACGCCCAATGAATTTCTCATGTTGCCAAATTGATTTTGGTTGGGGACCATTCACCCCCCCAACTGGGCCTTTTCAGAATTGGAGCCTGACTTGTTCTTCACTCAAATACCCCTGAGTGGATTCAGTAAGTTTCTCCATGTCAGTAGTGAAAACTTTTTATAGCTTGGCTCTGTTGGTTTGAGCTGCCAATTTTTGTCATTCAAATCTGAGTCAGTTTCAGATCCTACCAATACTTCATCCTGGGTTTTTTGTTTTATTCAGCAATAATTTTCTCACCCTGCAAGGCCCCAATCCCCTCTGCTGATTGAGGTTCAATGGGGAATATTCCTGACTCCACTGTTCTCAGCATCAGGCCTCACTCCCAGAAGGTTGCTCTTGTCATCTGGGTGTCAGCAGTCATTGATCCTAGGGAGTTGACCCCATCATCCATGCTAGTTGTTAGGGCCCCATGACCCATTGATGTGTTTGCACATGTTTCATCATTGTTCATGTCACCAGATCATTTCTTGATGTACACATGTTAAATTGCCCTTCCCCATTTCTAGTCATGTTGGGGTTTGGGCCAGTGGGAAGGTCATCAGATGGTACATCCATCATAGCATCCTTTGTATTATTATTAAAAATTAATATTGGTGCAGGCAAGTCATCCATTTCTATGTGCTGCGCACAGATGGGTGGATTGACTTCCCTATGCTTGGGTGGTTGGCCTTTGTTCACTGCTCTATATAATTGCAGTGCGCTCTGGCAGTTGGTTGCTCTCTCAATTCTTGTTCAGTTCACTTTTTGCTTTAAAAGTGATATTTGTGAGAGAGAGATTGAGAGCTGATTATGCTAGAGGAGGTATTTTTAAAATCAATTGGACTTTTGATTCAAAGTTTTGATTTAGATAAACTTGTTAAATACCCAAATGACCAATAACCACTTAACAAAACCATTTAAAATATCAAATCAGTGGTGTAACTAACATGACTTTGTTTTATATATATATTAATTCACCAAATTGCTCACCCAAAACTAAACAAAAATCAATTTTGGAGTTTTTAGAACAAGTAAAAGTAGGACTATCAGTTTGCCAGTTACAAAGGCAACAGCGAAGCTGTTAGTCCAAGTGGTTTAAGAGTAGCACTGGCACAGCCTATAGGCTTGTTGGATTCTTGGCCCTTTTTAGACTCGCAAGTTCAGATTGATTGGTGCTGTCCAATTTAGGAAATATTCAAAAGCAGCCTATCAGTTAGTTTGAGACTCACATTGCTTCAACGTGAGGGCTGATGGGGATGTAACCATCAGAAAAACAAAACCATTTGGAAGGGATTTAATTAATTAGGTCCAATCAGAAAGGGGGAAAATCTTTTCACCCTGAGGAGCCCCCACCAACCCTATATAAGAGGCTGGTCATTGTGAGGGGAAGTAAACTAAACTGACTGTGGCTGGGGAAAGAGCCTCCAAGGGACTCCCTGAATTTGCCGCATAGTTGGTGCAATTTAATCAGTTGGACTCATGATATTTGCCCAAGTTTTATTAATATTAGTATTAAAAGTGTTACCCCAATTAATAGGGTTCCACCAAGAATTGATTAAGGTCTTTTTTGGCCAATTTGGTCTTCACTTACATCAAAACCACTCTTTCCCATAACTCAGACTTGTAAATTTCTGACATTACCCCTTCAAGAGTGGTTGGGGAGGTATAAGATTGCAAGAACTGCCCATGAACGCGGTTGATAGTAAGACCTGAAGCAAGGGACTTAATAGAATACTCATACCCTCGCTTATAGGTGATGGAAAAGGGACCTTCCCAGATAGAACCAAGCTTTTCCCTTCTTGGCGTGATGCAGTTATGGTAATACATTACCAAGTCTGACACCTGGAAGGAAGGAAGAGGAGCCCAGCGCTCATTAGCTGCTTTTTTTCCTTTAGTGACTGTCTTGGTCAAGTTGTTCATAGCCTCTACTTGCAGTTGAATGATGTGCTGGGCTAATTTTTCCATAGCTTGTTCAGGGTCCGTCCTAGCAGTGAAGATATCCTTGGCTAGTAAGGATGGAACTCCAGGTTCTCTTCCATATAACACACGGAAGGGAGACAGCTTGAGGATGCGATGATAGCTGATCTGGTAAGCCATAAGGGCACTGGGTAAATAAAGATCCCAGTGTAGAGGGTTGGAGCTGGCCATCTTGTGGAGAATGGAGACCAGCGTACCATTAACTCTTTATACGGCCCCATTTGTGGATGGGTTATAAGGTGCTGAGAAGAGTTGTTGTGCTCCCAAGGAGGTAGTGAGGAGCTTTACCACCCAGGAGGTAAAATTTTTCTTAAATGTCGCATAAGAGGACTTGTGGGCACCCATGCCAGGTGAAGATATATTGGTGTAAGAAAGTGGCTGTGTCCTTGGCAGTCTGAGCGGGGAGAGCCACAGCTTCAACCCATTTGGTGAAATGATCAATACCAACCAAGATATATCGATTGCCCCCAGTAGTTAGAGGGAGAGGACCTACCACATCCAAGCTCATGGTGTGGAAGGGCTGTTGAGGCATGATTGGTTGATACTGGTACCGGGTCTTGAAGCTGGATTGTTTTTTGCAGGTGAGACAGGCATTCAAAACCCCAGTTATGGTTTACATAATGCCTTCCCAGTAATACCGCTCTCTAATCCACTCATAGGTTTTTAGAGCTCGGCCATGGCCCATCATTGTGTGGGATTCCATTATTACAGGTATCCGCTCAGAGGGCCAAAGATAGGGCAACCATTTTATCCCTACTTGTTTGTATAACTTCCTATTTTCAACCTTTGTGTTGCAGGAATGACAAGCAAGCATTTTCTGTACAGGTTCATCTTCATCCGCCCAAGCATCAGGAGTCGTGAGGAGGTCATGCATCCTCTCTGCTTCACTATTATCCAGATGAAGGAGGGGGGCAGCCGCGTCAACCCATCAACATTCATATGACTTGTCCCGGCTCAGTGCTCAATGGTCATGTCAGTGCTGGAGCTTAAGAGCCCAGCGCGCCAACCGCCCAGTGGGGTCCTTCATATTCTGCAACCACTTTAGAGAGGCGTGGTTGGTAATAACTCTGAAGGAAGTCCCATATAAGAAGGGGCGGTAATATTTCATGGTGAGTAGGACGGCAAGGCACTCTTTTTCCGTGATGCTATAGTTTCATTCAGCCTTAGATAACATTTTGCTGAAGTATGATACAGGATGATCAATCCTGTTTTCGTCCAGCTGTGCTAAGTTAGCTCTAACAGCATAATCAGAGGCGTCCGTGAATAACGCAGATGGCTTGCCATATCAGGGTGATGGAGGATAGGCCTTTTCTGCAATAACCCCTTCAGGGTCTCAAACGCGGCCTGTTGTTCAACACCCCACTGGAATGGAGCATTCTTAGTCAAGAGCTGGACGAGGGGCTCACTGAGCTGGGCAAACTTGGGTATAAACTGATGGTAGTACCCCATCATACCCAAGAAGAC
Source organism: Massospora cicadina (assembly GCA_022478985.1). NCBI lineage: Eukaryota > Fungi > Entomophthoromycota > Entomophthoromycetes > Entomophthorales > Entomophthoraceae > Massospora > Massospora cicadina. The sequence continues at coordinate 108,138 of JAKSZP010005323.1, forward strand.
TTGGATGTCACGGAGGGTTTTGGGCTCAGGCATTTTCGCTATTGCTTCCACCTTATCTTTGAGGGGCTGAAATCTTTGTGGGATATTGTGTGCCCAAGGAAATCCAGCTTCTTCTGGAAAACGTACACTTGAGGGCTTCAGCTTGATGTGCAAGGCTCACAGCCATTGGAACACTTCTTTTAAGTAGGTGAGGTGTTCATTGAAAGTTTTGGGAAAATACTGTGATGTCATCAAGGTGATAGACAATCACATAACTGAGCTTGAGATCCTGGAGTATGTGGTCCATTGCCCGCTGAAAAGTGGCAGGGGCGTTGCATAACCCCTGAGGTAGCTGAGTGGGTTGGAAAAGACCCTCACTACTGATTAGGCGCACTTCTCCTGGTCTTGAGGAGAAAGGTCTATCTGCCAGTATCCACTAGCCAAGTCCATGGCTGAAAAATACTGGGACCCTGAGAGCTGCACTAGGGCATCATCAATGCGGGGGATGGGGTAGCTGTCTTTTTGGTAAGATTGTTCAGCTTGCGGTAATCCATAACGATCATATGCCCTCCATTTTTCTTTTGATAAGTAGAAGAGGGGACGACCAAGGGCTTTGTGAGGGTACCAGCGGCCCAGCGTCCAATAATTGCTTGAGTTCCATCTGCATCTGTTGCTCCCCAACTTTTGATTTGTGTGGTAGGGCTTGGATCAAATGGAGTGAGCATCTCCAACGTCAATGGTATGAGTCCAACCCTTCATGTGCTCATAGTCAGTATTAGACTTAGAAAAGATATCGCTGTAGGACTCCAGTAAACTGTGAACTTTGTTAAGCTCAGTAGAAGTTAGCTTCTCAGAAATTTTGACGTTGGACAAGGTGCATATTGTTTGATTAGTGGGCAGTCCCATATCCGCCATAGACCCAAGGCAGTGAACTTGGTGGATGTCTTCAATAGGTAGCAGCAGGGCTTTTCCAATCTCCTGATGCTTTTTGGATGATCATGTCCTTACCAGTGAGGTTCTCCCAGCAGAAGGTTGATAGGGCGCTGGTAGGCAGGGTCTAAGGTACCTGGCAATACCTGAGGTTCCAAAGGGCTTAGGCCATCGATGCTTTTGAGATGCAGAATGAAGTTGCAAGGGATGTGCATGGTAACGTTGGTGTCTATCACCTTTGCTCACCCGATTTAATGACTATCTCATCTGCTGCATACAATGGAATGCCCTCTGAAGCATCCACAGAGTCAGGCAACAGTTTAGTGTTTCTGCCCAACATGGTGTAAATAAGGGTAAGGGCAGAAGAAGGGAACTCAACAACGCAGGTGTATTCCTTTTTCTTAGGCTCATTGTTGGTAAAGACTAGAGGAACCTCATAATTTAGAAGGGAGAGAGTTCCTTGTTTCATATTGATGATTCCATCATACTCAATCATGAATTGAGTGCCAATAAGTAGGTCATATGCGTTATTGTTCAATGCCACAGCTGGGGCAGCCAGCAGGAGTTTCCCAATACGGATGGGAAGAGAAGAATAGGCTCCAATAGCTTGTGTGCTGTTGGGCCCTGCAGTTCCAAACTCTTGAGAACAATCAAGGTCAGGGGCCAACTTAATCTTTTTTATGAGCTTTGTGGAGACCACGTTCACTGGAGCACCCATGTCAAGGATGGCTAGCACGCGCACCTTATTGATAACAACCTCTACCTTGGTTATTGTGCTATCTAAGGTAGGGATGAGGGCGAGGACCTTTGCAATTGGAAAGTTGTGGCCAGGCGTTGGAGCCATCGCAGGCCATCTGTCTTTAATTGACTGGAGGGTATGAACCTGTGGGGTAGAGCGGATCACAGTACCAATCAACTGATCAGCATCACTTACTTTATCAATCACCTCAGACACATGCACTACCTGCTGCAAATATGTGTGTTGTGGTATCACACCTATCTCAACTCGTTCAGGCCTTAACCTTTTGGAACCTGTACTTCCATTGGCGCTCCCAACACATAATAACCTATGTCCTCCTCACCCCTTCAGACTCGTCATCTGAGGGATTGTCAATGCACCCCAATGAGTTGCTAAGAGAGGGAGGAGGAACCAGCTTACTCTTCTCATAGGAGAGGGATTTGTTTCTCACATCTACCTTGATTGATTTTGCAGGGTGTATCATGGAGGTACCTTCTTTTGGGGAAGACGATGGAAGGGTAATAGGTTTGGCTTTGGCCATAGGAGTGACAAGCTTGGGTAATCCCTTAACAGGAGGTTTTTTATTAGCAGCAGCCTGAGAGAGGGAGGCTGGGGGCGATTGAAGTAGTGGCTTAGAAGACTGCTCGGCAATAGGATGCCCAGGTGAAGGGCTAACTGACTTCGCTGGCTGAGCTTTTGAACTTGAGGTGGGAGAGGAGCGCGGCCTCGTAATGGCCACTATTTGCCGCCTATCCTCACACAATGGAGGAGTATGTTGGCGTGGCAACTCAACAGAGGTGGGGTTCCATAAGGATACAGCCTTAGAAGAGGCTGAAAGGGTCTGAGTTTCTTCCCACATTGGAGCTTGGAGCAAAAGTTCAGGTTTGTAGAAGTCAGCCACTTCCAATAATGCTTCCTTTATATCCTGTACCAATTTGAGGGAGGGCTTAACTGCAGTGATATGCATAGCTAGAGAGGGATATGGCGTCAAACTAGCCATGATAGCAGTAATAGCATCATCTAGAGGGAGCAGTTTGGCCAGCAACAACGGTTGAGCTTGGCTATAGAAATGTTCAATAAAGGAAGGGAGTGTTTCACCCTCTTGCAAACAAAGGCGCATAAAAGCCTGTTTTATCCATTGTAAACTTGATTTGGATCCAAACTCATCAATCAACACCTGTTTAACCTCCGCCTAGGTGGTAAGGGAGGCTATATTGGGAACCATAATCTCTTGAGCCATATGACTCAAGCAGGGAAGGATACCCTGGGTTTTTTGGAGGTTGGTCGCTCCTTCCATAGCAGATTCATAAACATAGAGAAAGGAGGCAATACTGCCCTCACTAGGAGAGAACTTATCTCTGAATGGCAGTTTAACCATGGGAGGAGAGGGCCCATAGGGGCCTTGAGAGGAGTATTGCTCAAGCCTTTTGAGGTGAGCCAAAGCACTGGCTAGTTGGGTTTCAACTTCAGCTAGCCTTAAGTCTGTGGTAGTTGTCATTTCTTAAAAAGCTTTTTGGTGGTTTACAGGTAGCCCCTGTAGTGAGCACCACTTGTTGGATTTTTGTCCCTTTTGTAGGCTCGCTGGTGCAGTATCACCTCAAATCCAACAATATCATAGGAGCTGCTCTTACTACTTATCAAAAATAATATAAATAGGCACTTAATAAAATAATTGTTTTTATATATTTCTTTATTAGGTGCTACACGGGGAAAAACTAAAGCTTTGATAATAGTGCAATAATAATAAATGAATGATACCATCTAGTACTAAAAAAATAATAATAATAAATGAATGATTCATAGTTCAGGCTCAGATTGCTTGGTGCTGTCTGAATTAGGAAATATGTGGTTTTGGCCTATCAGTTAGTTTGAGACTCACAGATAATTGTAATTTAGACTTTTTGTGCCTCAAGTTCAGATTGATTGGTGCTGTCCAATTTAGGAAATATTCAAAAGCAGCCTATCAGTTAGTTTGAGACTCACATTGCTTCAATGTGAGGGCTGATGGGGATGTAACCATCAGAAAAACAAAACCATTTGGAAGGAATTTAATTAATTAGGTCCAATCAGAAAGGGGGAAAATCTTTTCACCCTGAGGAGCCCCCACCAACCCTATAAAAGAGGCTTGTCATTTTGAGGGGAAGTAAACTAAACTGACGGTGGCTGGGGAAAGAGCCTCCAAGGGACTCCTCTGAATTTGCTGCATAGTTGGTGCAATCTGATCAGTTAGACTCGTGGTATTTGCCCAAGTTTTATTAATATTAGTATTAAAAGTGTTACCCCAATTAATAGGGTTCCACCAAGAATTGACCAAGGTCTTTTGGCCAATTTGGTCTTCACTTACATCAAAACCACTCTTTCCCATACCTTGGACTTGTAAATATCTAACAAGGCTGTCAGTGTGAGCTTATAAATAAACCCGAGCAATGTTGGGTAAATTTTGCTATTAGAAACGTATGCTTTCTCTTTTCTTTCTTTTCTATTTAACCATACTGAGCCACAGCAACGCGTGGCTGGGTACAGCTAGTATATATATATATAAAACTAATATCAAGATACTCATGCTTCGCTACGGTGTTTAAAGTTTATTAGATGATTCATATTGATAAACCACTAAACCGCTGAGCTAAAACAATTGAATATACCAAACCAACCAATCACCAACTGCCTTGCAAAACTAAAAAATCTTACCAAAACCACCAACCACTTACTAATAACTAAAACCATTGAATATACCAAATCAACCAATCATCAACTGCTTCGTATTCGTAAAACAAACCTAAACTTATCGAAACAACCAAACCCACCAATCACTTACCAAACCAATTAACTTATCGAAAAAACCAATCACTAACTGCTTTATTAAAACCATTAAGCTTATTAATCAGCCCAAAATCACCAACCGCTCGCCAAAACCATTTAAACTAATGAATCAACCGAATATCAAACTTAGCCGTAAAAATATACCGATTTCCAATAAAAACATATGATTTTCACTTCTTACATATAAAACATTTTATTTTATTATGAAAATAATAATTTTTTACAATTCATAAACCTTCTTTATGAAAAAATACTTATATGTGCCAACTTTCATGAGGATATGTCAAACGGTGTCGGAGTCTATAAAACATATATATATACCAACATCCATTTATATATATATAGATTAAGTCAATCAATTAATTAATATATTGGATCAGCGAACCAGTGCTTTGCCACCCCACTTGGAGCTCTAGTCTTTGCCTTACTTGGTGGTTCCCTTTGCACGACGCGTTTCTGTGTTAAAAACCGAGACTTTTTGGGCCCTCACTCACCCCAATTTCCTAGTAATTTCCCGCCATGTTTGTGATACCCCAGCTCCTTGGGATTTTGCCTCACTCGCGTTTTTAATTTTTTAATAAAAACAAAGGTTCTTCCGGGGACTTGCCTCACAAACTGATGTTCTTTTCCGCGTTCGATGGTTCCAAATTTCGAGGTTAATTTCCTTGGTAGCATTAGGCTCTAACTTTTACCTTGGGGGTCCAGCCCACGTGCTGGGCATCAATCTTCACCATCGGATGGCGCTGATCATAATACAATTTATGTCAATTGGAAACTGGGACGGTTTCGACCGTTACAGCCAGGTTTTTAAACGAGGCAGATTATATATATGTAATAGATGTCCATATAGTTTTTAGTTAAGTCTTTAAAGCCTTTGGCATTTTATACGTGATGACTTAAGTAGGATTCAGGCTTCTTTCATTGCATCCAATTTGGTTGATCAAAGGATCCTATCATCGGTAGTTTTTACACACTTTTCTTTAACTCACTGTCGCGTCTCTCTCTCTGTAATCAAACCTTACAAGCTCTATTTCAGATACTTAGAGTCGATAAAAATTCTGAAACTTTGCAAAGACGTTGGTCTTGGATGACAATACGATAATGAATCAAAAAATTTAATTTTCATGTTCAAAAAAGTTTTATATGTATTAAGTGAAAATACTATATATTTTCGATGGCAGTCGGTATATAGTTATGGCTGAACAGTTTGATATTTGGTTGATTCTAAAGTTTTAAGTTTACCTTCCAGGCTAGCTAAAGCTTTGAAGTTTGGCACATTTATGTATCTCCGATGACAATAAAATATTCCATTAAAAATTATGAAAAATGTGAATTTTACAAAATGAAAAAATTTCTAAAATATTTTCCATTTTACTATTTTATATTTTTATAGCTAAACTCACTCCCTAAATAATTTATATTATAAATCAAAAAAATAAAATTATTTCTGTTTAAAGCACAACTTTATTGTGAAGCTTTAAGCTTATAATTTAAGAGTAAAAGGAAAAACTTTCTTTTCACTCAAGTTCACTTTTGAGTGATTTGTTATAGTAATAAATTTAAATTTACCACCACCACCTGGCCACGCTCTTTTATGATATATCTGTGGATCAGCTGCCTGCTGCTCCAATATGGGGTAGTGGTGCTCCACCATCTAGCATTTTCTGCCCTGCAGGCAAATGTGTTCACATGGAGTCAAATAACCTACCATCTTTAACTGGCCATTTTATCTCCCCATGGGATTTAGCACTTCACCTGGCATGTATCCACCCTTCTCACCCCCATCCTCTTGCCCTCCCTCAATCCACAATCTTATTTTGCCTCTAAGTTGACTATGGGCATTTATTCTTGTATGCCAACAAGGCAATTATCAAATTACCACTTCTGCATTTGTGCTGTCTGGCTTTATCAATTTCTGCCCTTTTAAGGGCTATTTCAATATTGGATTCCAGATGGAGGAGGCTGCTGCAGCAGCTTCTACTCCCCTTATTTATAAAAATACTCCTATCTCTACTACCTGAACTTGCCTGTCTATAGATAACACAATGGTGGTATCCTTTGCATTTCTCCCTTTCCACCTCCCACCCCAAGTTTTGTATAATCAGCTGATAGCGGGGCTTCTGGTGTATGGCTCTCAGCCTGACCTCATCTTTGCTGTTCTCTCCAGAGTGGAGTGCCTTGCTGCCTCTCATGCAACTGCCATTATTATCCTACACCACCCTGCCATAGCCCACCAAACCCCCTATACTCATATTGCAGCAGCATCTGAGTAATTTTTTGAGCTTGGATGGATAATGGTCACCAAATTTGTCCCCTCTGTTTTGAACTTGACCACACCAAAAAAATTCTGCCCTCATGCTACTTCCTCTGATACAGCTTTAGAGCCACATTCAGTGGGTTCTGAATAGGGTATTTTGCTGCCCCCTCCCACCCAACATTCTTGTTTGATGGGACAGAGTAGAAAATTGGCTTACCAGTCAACCACCTACATTAACCCACCCAATTCTACTTCCACCAATCAGAGTCAGGCTTGGACCACTATTTGCTTCCAAGCAACCTATTCACACACTACCACCCACCCAACTTCTAATGCCACTATTCTTGTAAACCAGAATCCATGGACCTATTGGCCAAGATTGATGAATCAGGTAATATTATTATAAGTGAGCAAACTGGTCAAACTCTCAGCTAGTTTGATTATGGTCAGGCTAAATTTTTCCTTTCTCATTTTGATGATACCTCACCCACCAAATGGTTCACTCCTAAACCCAATGCCATCCCCTACCAAAGTGACCACCAGCTTGCCTTAGCTGCGGTGGCCTCTCCCCAGTGCCCAAACCTACACAAAGCAGTGGCCAAATCAGTGGCTTATTACCAACTAGGGCTGCCCACACTCAGCCTCCCCTCTTATTTCCCTGAATCTCCCTGCAGCAATATCTCAAAATTATTTGATGCTGCCAAAGCCACCATTATGCATGTTGCTAAACTAGCAAATTTTAACCCATCTTCTAAAATCACCCACAAGAGTATCTTCAATTTTTCCCAGCTCCCCAAAGCCCACATTCAAGCTGAACTTCACTTATCAGAATTTGTTGAAGCTGTCTACCATGCTAATCTTGATGAGGAGGTGGAGAACTCATACTACACTGTCATCCACCCACACTACGCTGATGTCCCAATGCCCTAGCTCTCCACTTTAGTCCCTCTCTCTAACCAATATAACATAGTTATGGCAAACTTATCTGCAGACAAACTGCCTGGCCCCCTCTCACCCTCAGCCATGGTGGGATAGCAGTTTCTTCTCTCCACCTGGTTTGTTGTTTTTTTTGTCTTCCTGGTCATTATTTCTAAATTGGGTTAAATTATTTTATTTTGGTTTTTGAGTTTTGGTACTGTCTGTCCCCTGTTCAGCATATCTCAAATAAAATTTAAAATTAAATTTAAGAGTAAATTTTTAGGTGAATAGAATTTAGCAGAGAGGCATTAGATATATGTACAATTTATAAAAATGTGATTGATGCTGCTCCTAATTTTTAGTCTTATATAATATGTATAAAAACTATTAACATCTAAATATATATTACAGTAGATTTTAGTCTATCCTATTATGCTTACTTTTGACCATAAAACTTTATAGTAAATTTGAAGTTGTTACATTTACTATAAAGATCTTTTATTTCTGATTGCTTTTGTATTACTTTAGTGCTCTATATAAGATCAATAAATGATGGAGGCAATGATAATTTTTATCAAACTGGTACAATCATTAGGTTTTATTAAGGGTCTTAATAAAAGGAACCTACATTAAAGATGTTGGAATTTTATTACTAGTTGATGTTAGCCTTGAAGGAATAAGATCAACATTAACCTTAGGTTTGGATCAATGATAGATCTTGCTTACCTAAGATTTATGCTTACAAGGTTGGAGTCATTATACCAATCTAATGGCGATTGGGTTGTACTTATTGATACAAACTTATTACATGATGAATTTACCAATTGGATTTTCTTTTGAGAATCAGATGATTACTGAATTGATGAAACCAGAAAAGCTTTAAATTGACAAGTTGATTGATTGTCAATCTGAGATCACAATAGGATGTGAGCAGGAGTGAAGCAAATTCATTTAAGGTTAAATTCATCCACATCAAGAGGCTGCCTCACATGTAATACATAAACTATATCTAATGAATGTAATCAATTACCCATAAGCTGATGAATGCCATATGATAAAGGAGTGAAACAAATTCATTTAAGATTAAATTGATCCACATCAAGAGGCTGCCTCACATGTGATATATAAACTATATCTAATGAATGTAATCAATTACCTATAAGCTGATGAATGCCATATGATATAGCCTTTTGTAAATCAACTGCCACTGATGCTGCCTCAAGTAGTTCATAACCTCCATACCCCTATTCCCCATTATATTCTTCATGATAATTATACACTAGTATGTTCACAATATTCATATTTTGGTCACTCTATTTAAGGGCTGGCTTTTTGTTCTAATAAAATACCTTCCTTTATCTACCTTTATTAAGTTTTTAGTTGACAGTGTGTAAGTTCCAGGGAACATCCCCTGGCTGTTGATCAGGCCATCTTCCCATTCCCAAGTAAAAAGATACAGAAGAGGATGGCGGTACCTCTCATTACTCAGGGCGATCTTGCTAACATAGTAGATGAGTGCTGGGTAACAGCTCTCCCACTTCAGATCCCATTCCCAGTACCCACACTAACCTCAGCAGAACTATTATGAGAAATCAGTGAAATCTGCTCTGAGATCACCAAAATAAAATTGATTGTAACCAATTTGAGTGGCAATCCACCCAATGCTTGGATTTTAAATGGTCAAAAAGGTATGAAGCCTGATATATTGGCTGGAATGCCCAATGGTTGCAATTTGATTAACATGATGATCAGAAAAATCTCTCCCCTCCCAAACCTGTCAGGAATCATCCCAATGGGCAGCTTCCTGCTAACAAATCAGGTTGTCAAGAGAGTGTCTGTAACTCTCTTGTTCCCAGCAAAGTGATGTGGAGCGCAAACCCACATTGCTAGGGAACTAGCCGTTAAGAAAATGGGGAATGAGGCACCTAGAATGGTGCTTGAGCAGGAGGTAACCCAGGCGAGGGTGTAAAGCACCACATATGAGAACAGGTAAGTAAGAAACCTCCCAACTTGAGTAGATACCAACAGGGGGTCCATAGTCAAGGGTAACTTGGAGTGAGTAGACTTGGGTGTCTTGGTCTGGAGGGGACCTAAACAGCCAAGAAAGCACCTGGAATTCGTGTAAATTGTGCTAATAGGTAGTGGCCCACATAGTTGGAGACCGTCCTGAAAAGTCCACCACCACGTTCGCCCAAGGAACCATTGTAAAAAAATGTAAAATAATGGTTAAATTTATTAAAGAAAGTCAACCAACAAGGAATGTTGGTTGCATAAACATATTTAAAGTGTGTTGGGGAAATTTGGGTTCTGCGGAAATGTGCCCAAGCCTTGACGCTCCAATAAACAGATGCTTCCATCCATTTTAGTAAAATACACCAAGAGTGCCTTCACTCGAGTAATTGATTGAAGCCATATTTTACCTGAGCTTAGAATTTCATAGCTAGAGCAGGACTCGAACCCTTGCTCTCCAACCAAGCAAATCAAACCATCCTTGTTCATAAAATAAATCGTTCGTTTTAGTGCCTGGGCTGCAATCAGAGGCTGGGCGTTTTGCACCCCATTAGTATCAACCTGGGCATGCTTGGCTTGCACCCAGCGTTGATCTAAGGTGTTTTTCAGGTCAGGAAGAGCCTGAAGTTTCACCTTCTGGGCCTCCTGTCGCCCAACCTTGTTTTTAGCATCTGTTCCCACTATAAAGTCATTCAACCATGACATTACCCTCTCCTCCTTCTTGGGCTCCACCCCCTCCGGGGGCGTTTGCTAAAGAGAAGTTCTTATGTGCTGATGGCAACTTCATAGCAGCAACGGCTGGCTTAGGCTGAGATCCTGCAGCCTCAGGAAAACGATTATGGAAAGATTTGATCAGGTCTTAGGCATGTACACAATCCCATGCTGGCACCCAACTGTTCTCTGCCGCGTCAAACCCTTTCCAGGATACCAGGTACTCAAGGCGTCGCTTAACTCAGCGGGAGACTACTATATCCTCCACTTCCCATTCTGGTGCCCCATCCACAAGATAAGCCTTGGGAGTCATAGGAGGAGGGCCCTCAAACAATGTCAACTTGCTATCATGAAAGACAGAGAAGATCCAAAATGCGGAGGGAAGATCCAACTGGTATGAGGCATGTCCCACCTTTCTAACTACAAGGTAAGGACCAATCCTCTTTGGGCTCAGCTTTTTGCATGGCTGCTTGATAGGGATGTTGCAAGCATCAAGCATCACGAGATCCCCTTCCTTGTATGCTATAACCATTCTATACTTACCATCAGCGTTATCCTTATAAACCAGCATAGCCGCCTCCAAACTTGTGGAGACCCCTGATGGACCTTCTTGAGAGTCTTAGCAAAGTCCAGCACCGCTTCCACTTTGGAACCACAGCTGAGCTCCATGTTAAGCGCAGGGTTAAAGCCCTGGTTAGCAAAAAAGGTGAACAACCAGATGATGAATGCAAAGTGTTGTAACTAAACTGGACCATGGGAAGGAGAGGAGCTCAATCTGAATGGTCTGCGGTGGTGTAACAACGCAGAAATTGTTCCAAGCACTGATTCACTCGCTCAGTCTGCCCATCTGATTGGGGGTGATAAGCAGTTGAACGGCAGGGGCGGATCTGAAGCGTCTTACAGAACTCTTCCCAAAAGACAGAGGTGAACTGGGGTCCCCAGTCACTAATGATTTCTTGAGGAACCCCATGAAGCGCAAATACATGGGCGACGAAGAGCCTGGCCATTTCAGTGGCAGTTATAGTTGTTCTGCAAGGAATAAAGTGAGCGAACTTTGTAAAGCGGTCCACCACCACCATGATTGCATCATAACCATCAGAAACGGGTAACTCCACAATAAAATCCACTGATAGGGACATCCAGGGCCCTTCAGCCTTTTGGACTGGTACCAGCAACCCTGCTAAAGGTTGCCGATTGGGTTTCATTTGATTGCAGATCAGGCACTCTTTGCAGTACCGCCCTACATGAACAGGCAAGCCCTTCCAATTGTAAGTGCATCGTATCAACTTCAAGGTTTTTGCTTTTCCAGGATGACCTACGGTGATTCTGTCATGATGGTCCTGGATGATCTCCAGGCGCAGTGGTCCAGCAGAAACCCATAGGCGCCCCTGAAACCACACCATCTCATCCTTCACGTGATAACACCTGGCTAAGTCCTCCTAATTCAGGCACTTTTAGCGAGAACAACAGAATATTTGGCTGATAACGGCTGAGAAAGAACTACCTTCATAAACATGCTATATTCTGCTGCATTTTCCAAAGGCATGAGCGCTGGCGTATGTATCATGGACTTAGGAAGTTGAGGCAGAATTATACTCGGTGGAATCATCAGCCAAGTGTTGTGAATCTCTACCTCCTTTGGATTGGGAGCCAAAGCAGGGTTGCGGCTCAAAGCATCCGCCAAACCATTCTCCTTGCCCTTGGTAAACTCATATAAAAATGTAAATAGGGCAAGGGTCTCATGCCAACGGGTCTGACGTGGTGTTAGAACATGTGGAGCATGGTAGTACAACAGGGCTCGGTGGTCAGTGCATACCCAGAATGGTTGGGAAGGGCCATGTAAGTAAGACGCCAATAAATCAGCGCCTCCACCACTGCTAATAACTCCTTGTCATAAACGGCGTAGTTTAACTCATGCAGAGACATTTTCCTAGAAAAATATCCCACGGGATGCTCAGACCCATCTTCACCCACCTGTAACAGGGCAGCTGCAATGGCAAAGTTGGAAGCATCTGAGGACACAATGAACTCCCTTGCAGAATCAACATGGCGAAGGATGGATGTGGATAACAAGGTGCACTTCAAAGCTTGAAAAGCATCCTCCAAAATAGGAGACCACTGAAGCACCTTGGCCCCACTGGACTTATATAAGGGGGGTGCCACCTCGGAGAGACTGGGTGTAAACTTCTTGAGATATGTACACGTCCCCAAAAAGCTCCTCGTTTACTTGACATAGGTGGGGGTAGGCCATTCACAAATAGCCTTTTCCTTGTCTGGAGTTATAATTTGGACCCGGTCAAAAAAATGACGTTGCCCAGAAAAGTAACCTGGGACTTGAAGAATTTACATTTGCTAAACTTGAGGGTAAGGCAAGCGGCCCTCAATCTCTCCACTACTTGTCAAAGGTGAACTGCATGTGACTCAGGATTGGGGGAAAACACCAGAATGTCATCCATGTAGGCAACCGCACATACTCCCAACAAGTCTCCCAACGCAGCATCAATGCGGCGTTGAAAGATGGCAGGGGCATTCTTAAGCCCAAAGGGCATAACCTGGAACTGGAAAATTCCTTTTCTGGTATGGAATGCGGTTAACCATTACTGGCCCTTCTTTATCCAGATTTGATTGAACGCATTGAGGCAATCCAGCTTGGAGAAGACCTTTGCCTTCTCCACATAGCGCGCAATCTGGGAATCTAAAGGGATGGGATGGAGGTCTGTCATGGTTGGATGACATAATAGTAGGCACTGATGCTAGGGATAAGGCTGGGCGACAGGAGGCCCAGAAGATGAAGCTTCAGGCTCTCCCTGACCTAAAGCACACCTTAGATCAACGCTGGGTGCAAGCCAATCATGCCCAGGGTGATACTAATGGGGTGCAAAACGCCCAGCCTCATATCTCAGCCCAGGCTTTGAAACAAACGATTTACATTTTAAATGATAACGGTTCAATTTGCTTGGTTGGAGAGCAAGGGTTCGAGTCCCACTCCAGCTATAAAATTTTGACTTCAGGTAAAATAAGGCTTCAATCAATTACTCAAGTGAAGGAACTTTCGGTGTATTTTACCAAAATGGACAGAAGCATCTGTTTGTTGGAGCATCAAGTCTTGGCCAAATTTCCGCAGAACCCAAATTTCCCTGGTTCATTTTAAATATGTTTTTGCAATCAATACTCCTTGTTGATCAACTTTCCTAATAAAAACACCCGTTATCTTACGTTTTTTCAATGGTTCCTTGGGAAAACTTGGTGGTGGACCTCTTTGGGGAGGTCTTCAACCAGGTGGGCCACTACCTTATATCGCAATTTACCAAAATCCCAGGGGCACCTGTGGGCTGCCCAGGTCCCCTCCTGATCGAGGCACCCAAAGCCTCTGACGTCAAGCCACACTTGATTATAGACGCCCCTCTGGGGTCCACCCAAGCGGTGATGTTCCTTACTTACCTGGTATTTTATGTTGCTCTTTATGCACTTGCCTGGGGTACCCTTTGCACTGGCACCACTCGAGGTGCCTTTCTACCCATTCTTTTAATGGCTAGTTCCCTAGCAATGTGGGTTTGCATCCCACATCACCTTGCTGGAAAAAGGGAGAGTTACAGACACTCTCTTGACAAAGTTGGGTACAGTCACATTATTTAAATTCCCATAATCGACACACAGACATAAAGTTCCATCTGCCTTCTCCACAAAGAGCAATGGGGAGCAAATTGGGAAGGTACGCTGAAAGATGGCACCTTTAGCCAACTGCTCCTTCACCCATACATATAATTTCCTCTTCCTCCAGGACACTCAATGGGTATATGGGAGAAGAAATACGCACCAGATCCACAGTAAGTTTAAATTCACAATCAAACTCAGAATGTTCTGGTAGCATACTAGCTGAAGCCTCATCAAAAGAAGATGCTAACTCCTCCAAACAGGAAGGTAAGGAATTTCCCACAGTGGGCTTCAGCAAAGGGGCAAGATATGAACTGGGAACATTAGGCCAATTGGGTTTTTTTTTCCTGGAGCGTTATCCTCAGACAAAGGAACAATCAACTGGTGACCGTTTTTTAAGGACAAGGATAGAGTGTTTTCTTTTAATTTTGTTCTGACGTCAAACTTTCGCCACCACTCAACACACAAAATGATGGGAAATAAGAGGTTTTTGATAGCTTGAAACTGGTCAGACAATAGATAAGAACCTACCTGATAATTGACTGACTCCATGATGTTCAGTGTGGGAATACCTTGAGAAGCCCCACCTCTAACCATACCACCTGGTGAGTAACTCAACTCAAGGTAGTCAGCAAGATTTTGGTCAATAAAATTATTTGAGGCACCAGTATCCACCAAAAGTGTTGTGCTGAACTTTCTTAAGAGGATGTAAGGGTAGCAGACAACAATAAGTATCCAGAATGGGATTTATTTAACGCAGAAAATGCCATCAACTCACCAGAAAATTCTTCCTCTGGCTTGAACAAGCCATCAGGTATGTTTTGGAATCATAGAAGGAGGAAGGATAGTGGGCCACTCTTACTACTGAGGCCACATATCCCACCACACCTTCTGCAGGTGAATATACATCTTTATATTTATAGCGAAGTTCCTTTTCCACTTCCTGAGAGCCCCTAACCATGGTAGGGGTCAAAAGAGGGTTCTCAGGAGTAATCTGGTAGACTGAAATGGAGTCCTCATCCAGACCATATGAGCAAATAAAAGGTTCATTTTGCGATAAATCACTCATGTTATAAAACGCGTTTTCTGGTTCTAACAAGCCCATACTCACTCTGAGGGTTTGGGGTGCATTGCTATCCAAGGTTATCACCCCCAAGCCTAGAGCTGACGCCTCAGAATGCACCTCAGAAATTTGTTGGGAAGAGAAAACAATAACGGAATCCTTTTTTGCTAAATTTAGATTCAGACCTTCCGATGTTCCCAATTTCTGCTGAGATGGGGAGGAAATTAGTGGGAAGCATCTCACGATTCAAGGAAAAATCACTAGTTGAGGAAGCGCTATTTATAGGGATGACCATGGGTGACATCATCGTGGCAGAATCATCTGAAACCTTTACTTCATTCTCAGGGCTAGACCCCTTTACAGTTCTGAATTTGGAAGAAGTAGAAGGATTAGAAGGATAAGATTCCCTCATTTCCAGAGGCGCGCATGACTTTTTGGCTTCTGTATTTATATGATTTGATCCAATGATGGCCAAATTACCTGGCCCCTTCCAGGTTGGGGTGGAGAAACTACCCCAAAGGGTTTTGACAAGATGATCGAATTTGGAAGGAGGTGACTGCCAAATTGGGGAGTTTCGCATTGATATGTCCAAGGTTGAACGGAGAAACGCCATTTTAACTTTGTCAGTTAATGGCAAAGCCTGTGCTTTTTTGCAGAATTCACTCAAGTATACTTTCTTTGGATGACCCACTTGACGTAGAGAAAAGAACTCAAAGAAAGAATGGAGGGAGGCTTCTTCAGGGCGATTCTGCTACAAGACCTGTTCCAAACCCCCTATTGCTTGCCACAAGAGCAGCTGTGTGAGGAGTACCACAAAAACCCAATCACCCGCCTCAAGAGACAACTGGGACAATAGATCCACTCCTTGAAAAAGCGGATGTGAACTGGACAAATTGTTTTTCCCTAACGCGGGTTTTGGCTCAAGGGAAGCTAAGGCCTGATGAAGTTCTAAGTAAATCTCTGGAGAAAGGCGGGGAATCATGATCTTAGGATCACAAAAAGTCCAAGACCATCAGGTATGAGCAGGAAGGGTGGGCACTTCCCAATTAGTAGTTGCAAGAATAACGCTGAGATGCACAAGTACAAAACCAAATGAGAACACTGTGGTGAGCACCATCATGGCAGTGACAAATGGCCAGCACACCCAATTTACTAATAATTAAAGTCCCACATGGATAATTCTTATGCACATAATAAAAAGGTTGGTCAACTAATGTCAAGAGAGTGTCTGTAACTCTCTCGTTCCCAGCAAGGTGATGTGGGATGCAAACCCACATTGCTAGGGAACTAGCCATTATTAAAAAAAGGTAAGAAAACACCTCAAATGGTGCCTGTGCCAATGGTACCCCAGGCAAGGGTGTAGAACGCAAAATATAAGACCAGGTATGTTAGGAACATAACAGCTTGAGTGGACCCCAGAGGGGAGTCCATAATCAAGTGTAGTTTGGCGTCAGGGAGCTTGGGTGCCTCGATCTGGAGGGGACCTGGGTGACCCAAGGGAGCCCCTGGGATTTTGGTGTATTGCAATAGAAGGTAGTGGCCCACATAGTTGGAGACCTCCATGAAGAGGTCCACCACCAACTTAGCCCAAGGAACCATAAGTTAAACGTAAAAAACGGGTATTTTATTTAAAGGAAGTTGACCAACAAGGGATGTTGGTCGCAAAAATGTATTTAAAATGTGCCAGGGAAATTTGGGTTCTGTGGAAATGTGCCCAAGCCTTGACGCTCCAATAAACGACGCTTCCATCCGTTTTGGTAAAATACACCAAAAGTGCCTTCACTCGAGTAATTGATTGAAGCCTTATTTTACCTAAAGTCAAAATTTCATAGCTGGAGTGGGACTCGAACCCTTGCTCTCCAACCAAGCAAATCAAACCATCTTCATTTAAAACATAAATCGTTTGTTTCAAAGCCTGGGCTGAGATATGAGGCTGGGCGTTTTGCACCCCATTAGTATCAACCTGGGCATGCTTGGCTTGCACCCAGCGTTGATCTAAGGTGTGCTTTAGGTCAGGGAGAGCCTGAAGCTTCATCTTCTGGACCTCCTGTCGCCCAGCCTTATCCCTAGCATCAGTGCCTACTATTATGTCATCCAACCATGACAGGGGAGGCGACGAGGGAAGACTTCTTAATGAACCCATTCTCTAACATCTTGTCTATCCAAATCCCCAAAGTTTGTCCTCTTCCTCGGTGTAGGGGTAAAGGAGGCAGTTGATTTTGACTGGGTCAACCGTCAGCTGGAATGATAGATCATATTTGGAGTGTAGGGGAAGCTTAGATGCCAGTGACATATTGAAGATGGCTTATAAGGGGCTAGGAAGAAAGGGAAGTCTGAAGGGAGGTCATTTGGAGTGGGGTCAGGAGGGGAGATGGAGCCAAGAGATGTGCCCAGGGGAAGGCTTTCTAGCAGGGGAAACTCTCCGCTCAGCTTAAGGTTTGTGAACAGCAAGGAGTTATTCATAAGGTTAATACGGATCTGCTGGCAGTGCCACCAGCCCACCCTCAGAATTATGGGATAGAGAAAATCCTGTATATCCAAGAAGTGGTTACAAAACCCAAAATCATAATAGAGAAGTGTAAGGGGCTTCAGATATGGTAGGACTTCATGGGCTCTGATGAGGCGCTCAGGATAGATTAAGCCTCCTCCATTTCCAGGTCCAAGGAGCGTGTCACACTAATATTGATAAAGTTGCCCGCCGCTTTCATGTCAAGGAGGACTTGTTCAGTGATCTCACCTGACTCTGTAGAAATGAAACAGGGAACAGGAAGTAGTCTTGGTCCTCTTTATTGGGAAGAGCAAGAGAGAGTGCAGCAGAGGAGGGGGCATGACCCATCATCAAAAGAGATTGCTCAGGAGGTGCTGGCTGGTTTGTAACTGAGAAAGGATTTTTCTTCCTTGTTGTCCCAGATGGGGAGGCGGGGGTTGATGCGTACACCCACTCCACCCTCTCTTCAGGGGGAGTTAGGGTCAAACATGGGGACAATAGCGCCAAGTCAAGCAGACTCTGAGCTCTGGGAGCCCAACAGGCCACCCTCCTGATCAGGGGTGATGAAAGGGGGTGATACAGGAAGGGGTTCCTCAGAGGGGAGATACCCGAGGTGAATACAGAGGGGGCAAAGGGCAGCAAGTCCAGGGGGATGCTTCCCTTGACTGTGACCGCTGGCAGGGGGAGGGGTGGTATGCGGTACCTTGAGAGCTGCAACAGCTCATGCGGGGATGTGGAAGGGCCTGGCCCCAATCATGTTGGCCACAGAGAATGCAATTTATAAAGACCCTGGGAGAGGGTCCCAGGATGCATGAGCGGCTGCAGTGGAGTCCAAGGCAACATGAAAGGTGGAGATGGAAATTTTGGGAGGAATTGTCACAGTGGGAGCCAGGACCGCAAAGTCTTCAATCAGGGAGGTTATGCCCATGGCTGTCTGTCCCAATATAAAGAAATGGATAAGGCGCGCCAGCCTTGACTCAGGGGCCTGACCTCTGAAGTGACCAGTGCAAGCAAAGGGGTGATGTTGCAGACTTAGCAGCAGAGTGGAGCACTCCCCTGACCCAACGATGGGTGTCCCTATCCAGGTCGTTAAGGAGAGCCACACTCTGCTGGGCATCAGAGGGAAGCGTGGATTTCCCACCATCAGCAGTAAAACGCACCTGGAGCTCCACCAGGACACCCAGGATTGATCGGCCACCCATCAGAAGGGACAGGGGGTCCCCCATCCCTATCATGTTAACTGATATAATGACACTAGTTATTGGGGCTCGGCGGGGTGGGGACCAGTTTATCAAAGCCTATTGGCAAGCTCAGATGAATGAGACCGCTAACCAGCAGGAGAAGACCAGGTTGCAGAGGCAGAGCACATTTAGAGTGAGTGCGTAGGCCAACGCTTCGCCAGTGCCATCAAGGAGGCAGAGAAGGCCAATATTATGTGTCAGTTCATTATGTCATGGATTTGACTGATAAGATTTAGACTGGGCTACAAATCAGGGTGCACAAGCACCCAGTGATGAGCCCAGAATGCCATAGGCACAGAAGTCCAAGAAACTTATAGGAGTGGAGGTCTATTGGGGATGTGAGAAAAGTAAATGTTCATTAATGTATCAAAGGCCTCCAAGGCAAATCAGATGGTTGCAATGGGGGCAACCACCAAGGGTGGGAGAGCAGGGAGGATGATGACTCCTCCAGAGTTCACGGTTGCTGGCCTTCAGATTTGAACAAGTGAGCTTGCACGCCAGTGAGGGGTGACACAAGGGGCGCTGCACGATCAGGGGTGAGATCAGAGGGGAGATGTGACCCATGAAGGGGGTTGGGGCCAAGCTTCCCCTGAATGGGGTGCTCCAGGCTCCATAGGTGGGCTGAACCATCAGCGGGCGGGGCCAGGTATGGACCCCAAGTCTGCAAGCGGTGGGGCAGGGCTGCTTGGTGCTACTCCAACAGGGGAGCAGTTTCAGAAAATTCAGCAGTAAAATGGATGAGAGAGTTTATGTTAAATGGGCATGCAGTAACAAATGAGACAGCTGGTTCATCATCAAGGGCGAGCTGGTTTATTACATTTATGATTTGCCACCACATGGCAGGGTTGAGCGACTGGATAATCCAGTTGGTGAACATCAGGATAAGGACTTAAATGACAGCACGCTTCACCAGATCAATTGGCGGAATTTTTAATTAAAAGTAAAGAGGATGGAGGCCACAGCAAGCTGTACAGGGTGTTCGTGGTTTATTAAGTGCAAAGCGCAAGAAGATAAGAGAATGAACCAACAACCGCCCCTGGGCAGGGCAGTTGCCTTAAGTATTGGGTGATTCACATAATAAAGGATTTAAGGGATTGGTCATTTGGGGTTTGGCAGTGGGATTTGGTTGGTTGGCGGGGTAGGGGATGTTTAAAATACTAGCAAAAATAAAAAACTTTTTCAAATTTTTCCGCATTTTTGGGACCAAACAAGTTCAATGGTACCAATATGGGCCCTGATCATCCGAGCTGGCCTGTTCATATGATTTTGAATTTCCAGATTCATCCTGGGATGCTGTGGCCACTGGGAAGAGTTGTTCGAGACCTGGTCCAAACTCTAAATTGGTCTGTTTGTGTGATCTGAACTTCCTGGATCTATCTTAGAGAGTTTGGGCAACTGGTCAAGTCTTTGGTGCCTGGTTCATATTCAATTGTGTCCTAACCTGATTCCAGTGCCAGCCAGTCTGTACTGGTTCTCCCAGACCAGAATTTGCAGACTGGGCTCTGATGTTGGTGCAGGCTATTTCCTCCAAATTTTGACATAGTTTGCCTGGGAGTGGGGGTCCCAGGGGCCTGTCCATGGCCACTTGCTTGCGCAATCTCCCTGCAGACCCCTTCTATTAAACTTACCAGGGTTGAGAAGGGGGATGGGGTGGGAACAGGTTATCCTTGGGGGAAGAGCAGTCACACAGCGCTCATCTACCATTTGTGCTAAATCACTCAACTTTGACAGGGGTCCACTTGGGCCTTGGGTCCCTTTTTGTCCAGAAAGAGTGTTGCTCCCTATCCAGTTGCAGGGGCTGATCAGGACTTACACCCCCACCCCCTCCCCACCAGCCAACCAGATCCCATCACTAACCCCCAAATGACCAATCCCATAACACTTCCCCCAAGCGATTTTCCCAATGTTTAAGACAACTGCCCTTCCCAGAGGCTGTTGTTGGTTAATTATCTTACTTTCTCACACTTTGCGCCTCTAAAACCTCATATACACCGCCAGCTTTTCACGGCCAGCATCTGCTTTATTTTATTTATTAAAAAATTCCGCCAATTAATCCAGTGAAGCGCGTGGACACCCAGATCATCCTTCCGATGCTTGCTGACTGGATTATTCAGACAATTGACCCTGCCGCCCAGTGCCACATTGTGAGTTTAATAAACCAGCTCGCCTCAAATGAAAAAACCGCTTCCTCATCTGTTATTGTGCATCTGTCAAATGCAAATCCATCTGTCCGTTCCGCTGTTGGCTTCCCAGAAGCAACTCCCTCGTTGGAGCAGTGCCAGAGCAGTCCTGCTCCACCGCTCGCAAAGTTGGGACCCCTACCTGATCCTTTGGCCAATGGTCTCTCTCGCCCATGGGTTCTAGAGCGTCCCGTTATGGGAGAGCTTAGTCTTGACACTCTTCACAGTCCCCATCCTCCCCCTGCCCTTACCAGTGATCATGTGGCAGGCCTTGTTCTTCCCCTTGTTGGCTCACAATCTGATCTGTGCGAACCTGAAGGCCAGCAACTGTGGACCCTGGAGGAGTTTTCATCCTCCCTGCCTCCCTCGCCCTTGAAGATTGCCCCTGTAAGATTTTCAGTTGCTCCATTGCAACCATTTGGTTTGCCTTGGGGGCCTTCAGTACGTTATTGAACTTTTGCTTCCCTCACGTTCCCAATAGAACCCCACTTATAAAGTCTCTCAGACCGCTGCGCCCATGGCATTCTGGGCTCTCCACTGGTGCTCACGCACCCTAATTGGGAGCCCAGTATAATTCTTATCAACCAAATCCATGACAATATATGGCCCAATCACGCTCAGACACACTAAACTTCCTTAAGTATTAAGACAAAGGGTGTTCTTTCCCCTCATGTTCTTAAAACAAGACGGCACCCACTGCAGTACCTGAGGCGTCACATGACACAATAAAGGCTTGTCCTCATCAGCATGACGCAAAGCGGGAGTACTTGTGAAAATGTCTTTTATTACATCAAAAGCCTTTAGACACTCTGAGGTCCAAACAAACGGTGTATTATTACCAGTAAGGTGGTGTAAAGGGGATGCAAGCTCAGAGTTGGCTGGTGAAAACTACTAAAAAAGGTGACAGATCCCAAAAAGATATGGAGCTGCTTTTGTGTCATAGGGGTAGGCCAAGAGCGAATAGCATTAGCTTTAAGGTGCAATAGCATGACCATCCTTTAAAACCAGATTCTCCAGGAATTGAACCTATCCTTGTAAATCTCACATTTGGACGTCTTCAACACTAAGCCAGCCTTGTGTAGGGCTGTGACCACAGCCACCAAATCCTTACCATGCTATTCATCGTTAGAAGAGTGAATCAAAATAATTATTTACATATTCTATCGCGCAGGAGAACCTGAGATCCCTAAAGCTTCGTCAATGCGGCATTTGAATACTGCTGGCGCAATTTCAGGCCAAAAGGTATAATTTGAATTGATAAATTCCATACTGGGTCCAAATAAAAGTCAGCCATTCCTGGCCAGACTTTACCTGCGCTTCATGGAATGTGTTCACCAAGTCAAGTTTAGAAAAACTTTTGACTTGAAAATGGCTTGGGAAATGGCCGCTTTTAAGAAAAGGGGATATGGATCAGGAACCTTAACGCTATTCATGTGGCCATAACCTAAACAGAGTCTTATAGTGCCATCATTTTTTGTATAAAAGCTACTGGTGAGGAAACAGGGGAGGTTTTCTTGATCATTTAACCTTTATCCACCATGTCCTCAATTCAAACTTTGAGAGCTTGATCCTCCTGTGCCTTATATGGGTACAACGGGCAGGTAATTTTAATGAGATCTACTGTTAACTGGAAGGTCAGATCAAACTTAAAATGTTTAGGTAGGAGATTGGCCTGTTTAACGTTGAGCACAGCTTTATAGGGTTTCAGGGTTTTTGGCATAGTGGGAAGGTCATGTACAGCATCTGAGGAGGAGTACTCTACTGCTGTTACCGCACTACATGTGACCAAAGTGGGTAGCAAGAGAATTTCCCCTGATCTTTGTGGGTAGTAAACGCCAGCATGCTCCATTCTAAGTCAATTTTTCCTGATAGGCGGCGCCACCAGCCAACCCCCATGATCACTGGACACAGAAAATCTGAGATATCTGATAAGTGAGCCACAAAGTCGTGTTCATGTTCTCTGAACTTGAGAGGCTTGCAGAGTGGCAAGTGGCCATTGGGTGCGGTAAGCACCCAAGACAGAGGTCCCAGTAGTACTGATAGATCCAAAGCCTGCACTACCTTCAGGTCAATAAAATTTAACAGCTACACATTTGTCCACCATGGCATTTATTGTGACTTTCTTCTGGCCCACAGTAATCCGCATAAGAAACCTGAAGTAAGCATGATCAATATTATTTATTCAATTTAGGGAACACACACGAGGATCTGCTTGTTTAACCACAATGGGTAGGTGGCTTTTCACAGATTAGGGCCAAAACTGAGTGAGCATAGCTGCTGCCTGTGAATATGATAAAAAATCCGCTTCAGGGTTGGATGGATTTGAAGAGGCCTGCACCACTTACAGATCCTCATAAACGTGTTTCTCTGCCGTTCAGCTTCAATTTGACCAACCAGAGAGTTGTGATATGGAGATATAGCTGGTGTGTTGGGATCTATCTTGATCATCGCCTCCTCCATTGGGATTCTGGTTAAATCAATTTTCTCACATGGCCCATCTTCACATTAAACTTCTTTTTCTGTCTCACATGCTCTCACTTCCGCCTCCCCCTCTCCTTTATTTATTCTATATAAGTCGTATTTTTTCAAAATTGGAGAAAGGAACTTCACTAGGATTACGTGTAGGAGGTTCAAATGGTTTAGTGCCTCCAAATTAAGAGTGAAGCGAAAGAACCCTATGAGTGGTGCTTCCAGGTGGGCTCTGTTCAGTGAGTATTAAAACGGGTGTAACACAAGGAAAGAAAAGTTGCTATGTAGCTTTTATCGTGGTGTCCCATGTCCCACGTGACAGGGAAGCTATATTTGAGCTAACCAATTTTGATCAATCAACTTTCTATCCCCAAACATCAAAGATTGATTGCACAACGTATCTAAGTAATTGTGTAGTTGGGTTACTTTGTTAGGATGGCTATGTGCAAAGCTAAAACTGGCCTCTGACTGCTGCTGATTTTACAGTCACAACAGTAGGCATAGACTGTTCAGCTGCACACCATAAGAGTTAGTTGAGGGAATTTGGGGAGAAGTTCCTGTCACTTGGTTGTCACAATTTCAAACAGTTGAGTTTGTACTAGCGCCTAAGAGTTCTCCTCTAAATGAGACATTAAGTGTGACCCTTGAATGGTGTATATTATTGAAATAGCCAAACCGTGGATTTTAGTATAAATTTATCCAAAAATAAGTATAAACCAAGGATTCTTGGAAAATTTTAATATGAAAATATAAACAATAACTTAACACCCTAACTAAGTTAAGATTTGGTTTTTGTGCTTGGATGGGGGAAGGGAGGTACTAAGCTGTGTTTCGATAGTGGGTAACAAATTCCTATTTAAAAACCACTATTTCAATCTTTTGCACCCATTTTACCTTGACAGTATCAGCTGAAAATCCAAGCTATCTTCGGGTCATTTTCCAAACTCTGAATTTCCAAATTTGCCTTTTTGAAGCTTTTCTTTCTCATAACAATCACTTTAGTTACTACAATTCAATTTGAACAGCAAATTTGGATAATCACACACAGGAAAGATGGGCGACTTTAATAACAAAAATAATACAACATGGGCGAGCATCGCGGCAAGTGGTGCGCTTAATGGTGCAACTAAGGACAAGAAACGCCCTGGAGGGGGACCAGGAACCCAATCTGCAAAGAAATCGCAAACTCAGACACCATCTGGGTTTATGGTATTTACTGTAAAGCATGCGCAATACATGTACATTCAATTCAACCAACCTTTGTCAAAGGTGGAACATGGGATCAGACTCTTCCTTGGGGATGATTCACCAACCCTGTGGGAGAAAACATGTGAGGCACAGCCCTCACTTTTCCCTCACGCGGTGTACATAGCCACCAACAACATGGGATGCGGCTGTATCAATATTGGTTTTAAAACAGCTAATGAAGCTGATGCTGCAGCAAAAATCTGCGTGGAAATTGCCCTCCCTGAGGGTAAAAAAATTGTGTGCACCGCGCGCACCAGATGGAACAAAGCAAAAACTTTGTTCATATCCTTTGACTCACTCCTCACCAACCTTTCTCATAAGGTAATTGAGGAGGAGCTCCAAAAAAGGTCTTGTGGCCTATGGAGAAATCCAACAACTTGAATTACAGCGATTTCACTTAATGCCTGACCTGTGCACAGGCAAAGCTATCGCTGTAATCAACCCCTTCCCAGAAGTGGAAGAGGATTTATCTAGAATTCCCCGCGCAGCAGAATCTCACTTTGCAGATGGAGGCCAGTTGGCTGCATTCTGAGTTACACTGGAATGCGCACCACCCATTTGCAACTACTGTGTTTCACTGGGCCACAAGGAACATGCATGCCCTGCAAAAGAGGGCTTAATGGAAAATGATTTTTGTGAAGAAGCTATGGACGAAGATAATGAAAACTTCGCCAAAATGACTGATGGCCACCACCCATTCCGCTGGAGTGAAGATGGACTATACTCCATCGTGGACCCAGTTACAAGTAAACAGCATAAAGCAGCACAAAAAGCCCGCAAGAGAGCAGCGGCTGAAGCGGTGGCACATGCGGAATCTGCCATTAACCACAGACAAATTCAGGAGGATATTTCATATATTCACCAAACCAACCAAACAGAACAATATGCCCAGGTTGAAAATTTTCACAATAACCAGACTGAGCCACAAAGCGTCATCAGTCATGCACATACTGAGGAACAATGCAACCGCAATTTGGGTGAAAATGCGGTGCACAATGCAACAAAGTTGAACCTCAAAAATATAAAATCCAATCAACAACCCGCATCAAACCAACATGAGACCTGTGCAGGAAAAGTTGATGCAAATGCAAAAAACCGCAATTCCCTTGAATCATTGGGTCAGATCAAGGGAACCAACAATAGCAGTGAAAGAGTTGGAGTACAGATGCGGAGAATGGCCAAAATGAGCCGCGGTGGGATAGGACCATAGGGTCCTCCCAACGCTCCTGAGGCGCCACGGGCACCTCAGTGTCAATAGGGATGTTAAATATTGCAAGAGCCAGGGCTCATACGTCCCAAGCCAAAAAGCTGGCATTCCTGCGAAAACCTCTTGTAGACATCTTGGCCATCCAAGAAACCCACTGCCTACAAGGGGAAGAAGAATCCTGGTCAACCAGGGTCGCACCATCACAATCAGTGTGGACGTCTCACTGCGGGGTGATAGTCCAAAACAACAAAAAATTTAAAATTACAAATACATCATCACACTTGCACAGTCGAATCCTGGTAGCAACAATCACATGCCAAGATGAAATAATTTTGTTAGCATGTATCTATGCACCGTGCACTTCAACTGAGAGAAAAAAAATTTGAAAAAATTTATACCCTCACCCTCCCACCAGATATCATCATGTTAGGCGATTTCAACTGCTGGGATAACCCAATACAGATTGTTGGCCTAATCCCAGGGGATACCCACCTGGACACATTGAATATCACACAATGAAGGCATCTCTTGGCACCATCTAGTACTAAAAAAAGGCATCTCTTGGCTTACAGGATGCTCTTCCTCCCAATTCACCAATCCTTCCCCATATGACAAGACCCAACATACGTGAGGGACTGCTCATATCAATGAGTTGTATTGACCACATCCTCATCCCACAATCCCACCACTCAAGAATCTCTAAATTTACAACAAAAAAGATCAATTTTTCTGATCACCAATTAGTTACGGTGCAGTTAGCACCAACCCAATTCCACACACAGGTGTCGCCTTGGAGAAAGCTTCACCCAGAAAATATAAGATTGCCTGAGATATCTGACTGGGTTGAAAACAAGGCTACAAACCCAGAATTCACAGCCCCATTCACTTTGGATCCCATTGGAACATGGGAAAATTTCAAAAAAGATTTAATCAACAAAAATGACATATTGCATCATGCAAGTACACCGCGGACACAGCCACAATCAAGTGTACCTTGGCAGAACTAGACCACCTGGAAATAAATACTCTGAGATCTGGATATAGCCCTAATTGGGGATGCAAATGGGCAGAAATTTCAGCCCAACTTAACAATCTCATCTTTGAACACCAACACAGAATCAAAGTATTGAACAAAGGTAAGTTCATAAAGGAAGGCGAAACCTGTTCAACATACTTTTTCTGCCAATTCCACTCCCGCGGAAACCAGCCCACATGCACACAGGTCCGCAAGACCAACAGCACTGTGGCAACTGACCCTGAGGAGGTCAAGGCGGAAGTACACCGCTATTACACTGAATTATATCGCGATATGCCAACAGATCCACAAAAAATTAAAGAATTTATTCAAACTGCCAAGATACAAAGTACACCACCAAATTACAATATACTATCCCTTATCACATGGGAGGAGCTTTGAGAAACAATTCGCGGTGCACCACGTAGGAAATCCCAGGGCCTGATGGGATACCCTACGAATTTTACAAAAAATATTTTCAACAAATCGCCCCCCTCCTATTGGCGTCAATGAACCAGAATTTGTTGGAAACACGCCTATTACCAGGAGGCCATGAATCCTACGTTATAACCTTGTATAAAAAGGGTGACAAGTTGGACCTGGCCAACTGGCGCCCAATTGCACTCTCCAACACTGACACAAAATTTCTACCAAAAATTCTAGCAGCTAGATTAGGCGCAATTGCATCTGACGTCCTATCACCCAACCAGTTTGGGTTTATACCAGGGCGTTCAATATGGAACAAAATTCACCCTGTTGCAAATATTTGCCAATCCAAAGCAACTGGTGCCCTGGTCTTCTTGGATCAGGAAAAGGCGTATGACCGTGTTAGCTGGCCATACCTAAAAGAATGTCTACATGCCTTCAAACTCCCACCAAGATTCATAAAATGGGCGATGCTCCTAACAGAATCTGCAACCATGGCTGTATGCGGCCCTGGATTCCTAACAAACAAGATTAAACCACACAGAGGGCTTAAACAAGGGGATCCCCTCAGCCCACTGCTATACAATTTCAGCTTTGACCCGCTCCTCCGAGTAACTGACTCACGTCTCATGGGGATAACCGCACAAGGACAACCAACAGTCAAGATACTGGCCTTTGCAAATGACTGCGTATCAGGTATAGCAAACAATGAAGATGCCCAACAGCTGGAACACACTCTAGAGGAATATTCCAAGGTGAGCAATGCATCACTCAACAAAAGGAAGACAGAAATCATCCTCTTAGGCAAATACACAAACAATTGGGCCACAACATCAGAACCTCACACTAACACTCAAAGAAAAAACCCAATTATATTACCCTTTGCAACACCTCCCACCACCACTCCTGTCCGACACCTTGGAATCTGGCTAGAATCAGGGGGATATGCTAATGAGACAATGGAAAGTAACCTGTTACAACGGGTATCCAAACGCGTCGCCTCCCTCAAGGGAAGAACCCCAGGACTAACAGGACGAGTTACAGCTGCTAACTCGCTCATCCTCCCAATACTGTGGTACCAGGCCCATGCGATAGCCTTCTCACCTACCTTTTTAACCTCAATTAGCGCGCTTATCCAGGGCTGGCTGTGGCCTGGCTCTCACCCTCCTATATGGATGGAAACACTATTTGGCCCACGCTCAAGCGGAGGCATGGGACTAATAGATTTTGAGAGCCATGCCAATCATATCCTAGGTACCTGGATAAAGGAAATCCTTGCTCCAGACCTTCTGCAACAACATTGGTGCAGAGCAGCAAGGACTAACTTTGCACAGGCGCTCAAATTAACCAACCCACATAGTCCACCCAGACTACTTTCATACCTTGCCAAGCACCCTACTGCAACAGGTCCACATGGAACCTCCCCTCATTTCAAACATATCCTCTGAACTATCCGCCGTATGGGATGGACCATAGAGAACATGGGTACTATACAGGGAAGGGGACGACCCAGCCCCCAATTCAAATTAAGAAACCCAGAAAACCACCCCCATAGGGATATGCTCGCAACAACCCCAAGCATAGCTAGGATAGAATACCTAGATATGCTGGACATTCCCTATGATTTAACCACACAGAAAGCAATGTGGAAAATGACACACCACCTACTCCTACAACCAAAAATAAGAGAAAACGCCTGGCGCTGTTTGAGAAGGACCTATAGGATGGCAGACCGCTCCAACTCCCTCCACAAAACATGTGCATTATGTGGAGGGGAGGGATCCCTACATCACCGCCTAGAAACATGCCCCTCAACCAAAGCTATATGGCAGGAAGTCGCACGCCTGCTCAAGATTCAAAATGAACAGGAATTCTCGATATCAAAGAGTATCTTTGCGCACCAGATCGAGTCACCAATCCCATCTACACTCCGCTCCCTAATAATACCCATTGCAATGTGGACAATACATATGATTGCATTAGATGCATTAAAGGGCACGGTCCCAACCATTCATGGGATTATCAACAGATTCCATGTCCACTTACTAGAGCACTTCCAAGCCTGGCTCTATGGATATATGAGACCAAGACAAAAAGCGCTCATAGAATCATGGTTCCCACTCTGGTTCCTCCACACAGACCCTTTCCTTCACACCTGCTCCATAGCAGGGGAAACCCCTCAGAGTAATGCACCAACCCCCCCATACCTGGCAGTCCCGCTGGCAACAGGGGTAACTTGAGTACCCTGGGGTGCCCAATTTTTATATCTATTAGTTATTCTCTTAGTTTCACATATATTCGGTAATGTCTGTCCCCTGGTCAGCTTACCTCAGTTAAATAAACAAATTTGCCTTTTTGAGTTAAGAATGGAGCAATGAGTTTTACACCCCATCTTTGGCCTTTTTGTTTCAACTCTTTGTCTAATTTGGCTTACTAAGTAAGTTGTCCCCATAAGGTTGACTTCTGGTTGATTCCTTATTGGGGACCAGCAATGGAAACCATGGTGGTGAGATTTTGGTGAATTTTAAATCCACACAAAGGTATTTTATTTTTAAAAATAAAAATCTGGTGATTTAGACATCTGAATGGGTTTAGGATGAGGGGTGGATTTGGAAAAGGTATGGGGCAAACAGAGAGGGGAGGCGGCCACCCATCTCTCATCCAGGGTGATCCCTAGGTCTGAGATTTTAGTGAACGCTGAGCCTTGGGGTTTGGCCCTTTTTTGACCTAAAGGAGTGCATGCCCCTGTCCAGCTTAATAGCTGTGTCCAAGGGCTTTACAAAAGGTGATTGCAGTTTCACATCATATAAAACTGATAAATATATAAAATCTTGGAAATCCTTATATAAATTTCAGAACTAGGAAATGACTACTAGTAGGAGAACTTTACCGTTAGATTTTCTTATGTCAGTATATGTTCCCAACAATCAAAAAACCAAACATCAAGGATGATGATATGCTCAAATAAATAGTGGCCTCAGGATTAAATTTGATATTTGATGAAGAGGACAACGGCTCATAAAATTTAACAAGGTGGACCTACAACAGCAGTGGTAAATTGACAATTGATACCACCTGGAATATTCCTTGGTCTTTTTGGACCTAATATGGAGGACCTCAAAGAGAGAATTAATCTTTAAGGCTTAAAGAAACCACATAATTGTTTAAGTGGTCATTGATCTATGTAAAATACCAAAAGAAAAGGGAATTGCAGATTCACTATCAACGTTAAATACTCAAAATGGTACCAAACCACTGAAGTTGGCTCTGATCAAATTATTACAAATCTTTACTAATAACCATAGATTGACCTTTTTGACTGCTGGACCTGGAAAGATAAGCTCAAACTAGATAGTATCAAGTACATTAAAATGAAGACCTACCAGAGAAATACCATTGTTAAGAAGCTAAAAGGCACATAGTAAACTCAAACTCACACAGTGAGACAGTAAGGAATGGTGGAGCTACTATAAAACCACGCATAAGAAGTAAAAAGTGCTGACTTTAAAACAAGGTGCCTAACGCTAAAGGAACATGACTTACTATCACAAGAAGCAGATGGGTATGATAACTAAAGAGAACTTGACAAATATCAAGGAAATTCAATCCTATTAGGCTATTACAGATAGAATCACCCAAGGGCATCATATTAGCAACTCTGATATAAAAAAGGGTGAGTTTTTAACAGTTTTTTTTAGTACTAGATGAGTTTTTAACAGTTTTTATGGAGAACTTTTTTGACCTTTTAACCAAAAATTTGACAGATAAAACTCTGATTGAATTGGCTAATATTACACTGAAGTTGTGCTTAGACAGAGGCAAAAATAACTTAGTCAATGAAATCAATATAGAGGAAAGCAAGCGGGTGCTCATGAGGCGCCAATAAAAAGGTAAACATCCTCCCAATAACATAGAGTCAGAAACGCTTCATGTGATTTGCAACTGCACTGCGCCTGAGATGGCCTGCCTATTTAATTACTGACTAAGCGCTAAGAAACAGATCTTGTGAGACCTTGAAATCCAAATTGTGCTTGTGTATATAAAAGGGTGTTCATCTCAACCTTTGAAACTGGCACCTGATTGCCCTGTCAAATGCTAATTGCATAATCCTTATTAGAATACTCTCAAATTGACTGATGCTCTTGACACCCAGAACACTCCATACAGTCCAAAATGGGTTCATTAAAAGTCATACAATATGGATAGCTTTGGTTAATCTAAAACTTACTCCAAGACCCAAAAGAATTGAAATTGCTATCTAATGTTCTTAGACATGAAAAAAGCATACAACCAAGAAAACATGACCGTTTCTGTATTTGGCAAAGAGGTTGACATCCTCACCAAATTAAAAAATTAGATCAACGCCCTATATACAGGGCTTTTAATTAAGTTTATCATCACTGAAGATTTAACAGATAAAAATTCAAAATTGTACATGGTCTTTTCCAAGGTGACCCAATGTCTCCAAGTTCTTCAACTTTGCAGCAAACATAATTTTGGCTCTGGTGGAGTCAAAACTCTGGGGTATCAGACACCCCAACTAATGTCCTGTTTGAATGCAGGCCTTCATGGATTATTTTGTAGTGGTGATTAAATCTATAAGTGACCGCAATGGTGGTGAAGAGCTCTTTAACATATACAACAAGAATTAAATGCTAAGATAAATATCAAAAAGACTGTTTTATTGAAAATTGGTATGCCAAGGTTATGATCCTAAACAGTTTAGTACTGCCAAAGGCAATTCAAAAGTTCTAATACTTAATTTATTTATCTAATGAAAAAAGTAATGGTATTAAAAGAAATAGAGAAGGCGATCCTGTCCAACATATAGATGAAAATGGCGTACCAGAAAAATTGTTAAAAAAACCTTGAGAGGAAGGTACTTGTGATCTATATCTTTATCTTGTTAAACTTCTGGTACACAACCCACGTGTTACCACTGAGCATGACCTTAAAATGGAAGATTTGATTGCTAATTGCAGACTTTCCATTTTGCTAAAAAGTGGCCCCAATTGCCCTAGAGGCCAACTTGTACTTGAAATGAGAAGGCAGCATGATCCTAATTAATTTTAAATACCACACACATCAAAATAAATGAAATCATTATTTGGATGATGTGGATGCATATGAACTGCTCAGACCTAGTATGGGGCATATATAGACATTCAACCAAGTAGTTCAAAGCCGTTCTCATCACAATCCTAAAGGGGATGGATGGCGCTCAACCCAAAACTGATATCTTAAGCCAGGAGCTCATATTAATGGAAGTCATACATTTGAGTGTTTGTCTGGGCAGTTGGTCTTATGCATAAGAACTGAGGCACAGACAGATATAGTGGGACATAGATGCCTAAAATTTAGCATTGAGTGAAGCAACCAGATTAGAAGATTAAAAATTTCATTGGGTAACAAATTTTCTATTAAGAAAACTGCTATTTTATATAGAAATGAATCTAATTATATTGGCAGGCACCCTAAAAACCCATTGCCAAACCCTAAAAAGGTTAAAAACTTACTAATTGTTCATAAGAGAGCCATGGCGCCAATTACAACCTTAAAGAGTTGGTAGGG
This sequence comes from Massospora cicadina, assembly GCA_022478985.1. Lineage (NCBI taxonomy): Eukaryota > Fungi > Entomophthoromycota > Entomophthoromycetes > Entomophthorales > Entomophthoraceae > Massospora > Massospora cicadina. Next base: position 141,067 of record JAKSZP010005323.1, read on the forward strand.
GGCCTAAAAAGCAAGCTTGTTAACTTCAACCAGCAGTCAATAATGTGACAAATTCTACATCAGGCAATTAAATTGGTAAGCATTGCAGCCCAGGTTACCCATATAAAGGCTGCCTAGTGTGCACCAAAGCTAAAGTGGATGCTGACCACCATTACTTTGAATGTGCCATCTTAAAAAAGTACTGATCTACAATATGTTTAGTTCTTTCTGGAAAACAATCCCCTGATTGCATCCTTCTTAAGACCTCTTCTTTGCAAATATGTTCAAAAGAACAAATACACCTCTGAGCTTTCTTGTATCGATATTGTATATGGGTTGATCATTCAGCAATCACAGCCAAGTAATTGAGATAGGAGCGACTCATAACAAAAGGTTAGTACCAAAGATAATTGGTACATTTATGATCAACATATGATCATCACTAAGTTTTTTCACCTTATACCATTTGTTATAAGGCCACACAACCGGCCTTTACACCCTGATTGTCCAACATGATGAGGCGTCCTGACAACTTAAGCATTCTTGGCCACTAAGAACATCAATGTTATAATCATGGCTAGCACAGGTGATCACTAATCAAGATTGGTCATAAATGCTAACCAATTAGTGACATCCTCTCCCAGTCATTTTAAACTGATAAAACTATCATTCCTTATCCCTCTTATCTTTGGTTTTCTTTTTATAAATTTAGATAGAGATGTGGAGTATATAAATAAGCCTACTAGGAATGTCATCCTACTACAAGCCTAATGATGCAAGTTAAATCTGCTTGTGGCAGAAATGTTTACACAAAATGGTTTTAATTATTGTCAGAAAGTTAACCAGATGGATTCTCCCATAATTTCAAAATTAGGGGATTCAATTAGTTGGGCGTAGTTTCTAATCAATCACCTAGTTTCAACGAAATTAGTATCAAAGTTACAGGTTAGTGCTCTTTCAAAAAGTGAATATAACTGGAAGATATTATATATATACTGGCGGATTGGAAATTAGAGTCAAGACAAGTTTTGAGATTGAACTGAAAAGTTATATGTATGAAAAGTTAATCAATAAAAAGTAGCAAAAGTTTGGAGAATTGAGGGAATTCTGCCAAAAATTTGAGATAAAGAACTCCTAAAAAGAGAACAAATTAGGAGATTACCAAGCAGAGGATGCATTCAGCTTGGGAAGATTGAGATAAAAGTTGAGTGAAAGATTGAGAGAAGGAGGTCTTTTGTAGGTTCAGCAGATAAGTCTGCAATTATCAGAAGTTAAATAAAGTGTCAATAGGGGCCATTGCTCCATATATTATTTATCAGGTTTTTCATCAAAGTCGACAATTTCTATATTGTCCAATTTGGTTGCACAGTGGCTAATACCCTGTGTAAACCAACTTGGCAGAATCAAGTCATTATGCTGAAAAATTAACATGATCCCATTTGGTTGATTAAGATTCTTAAAAGTATCAGGACAATTGCTCATATCAATTCATATTATTTTGATTACCAGTAATTTATGCTGAGGATTATTGACAAGTTATTAATAATTTAGTAGGGTTTACTGGTGAATTGAAGATGATAATAAACTAGAAGCAATTACCAGCATGATGTCATTTAACACTGATGTGGGTTATGAATACTGTTGATTAATGCCAAGGATAATCAAATCATATATTAGTTGGCTTTACTGGCAACTTATGCTGAGGATAGTAATATTGCTGGCTTTGATGCTGAGGCTTCTGACAGGTGGCCATTCAATTGCCATTTTGTTGAAGAGGGTGAAAATTATCATCAAGCAAGGATGAGGATGTTCAACTAGATTTAGAATGATGATTTAATTTATTATTTTTTTGCAATAGATGCCAAGGATAAATTGAATAATATCTGACATTCACTTGTGAAGAATTATGATGGAACGGTTTCCAGCATTAGTTGCTGATGATAGGTTGAGATGCCAACAGAAAGCGTTGATGATTGTTGATGGGCGGGCATCAGATTGCCAAGGAAACGCCTAAGTATAAAAAATTTAAATTTTTTATAATAAATATCTCTCTTGCGCCCAATTTTATTATTTGTAAGTAGGAAACAGCTTATTTGGTGAAGGTGGGATTGGAGATCCCTCAAGGTTAGGTGCTGGTAAGTGCACCTAGGAGTGGTCATCACTACACTAACTCCCATACCTGGAGTTACAAGGAAGCCCCATGAGGACTTTCCCAACTGGCCACTACACTGAGGGACTAATGGGGATTAACCAAGAGGGAGATGAGATTTAGGAGCCAGCCCACCTACAATGGGGGATGGACTTAATGTGTGCCTCCCAAGAGGGGTTGATTGACCCAAGGTCAAGATGTTGGTCTCTTGGTTGAGGAGTTTCACTGAGGACTTGTAATAAAAGTTATACTATGAATGCAAAACAGCAAGGATCATCAGCCCTCATACTGTTGTCCTGGCACACTAATGAATCCTAATTTTAGCGTATGGGAAATCTGCAACTGGTATATTAATATATATGGAGTTTTGCACCATGCCTTGGTCCAGACAAGCAGATCAGTGAGGTTAAATTATGCATCCTAGACTCTAAAGTTATGTGAAGCAATGTTAAACCACCAGTACTTTGGTTTGACCTCTATTTTTATATTTTTGGTTCCCTTTCCAAACTCAGTTTGCATATTTGTCCCAAGGATAAAGCACCTTAAATAAATTTATTTTTTTTCATTTTATCTTCATTTCTAAAATTTTGAGAGGGGTGGTAATCCTAGCAGCGTGATTAAAGCTGCCCACCTAGCGAAAGGGCCCATATTACTGGTGTCTATGAAATTGGGTGATTTGGCTAAGCACCAATCAAAAAAATTGCTGTGCAGTAAGATGACTATATTTGATGGGATACAAAATCAAATTTTAGCAATGAGCTTGGCAATGATGTGCAAGGAGCAAAATTAATTGGAAATGAATACACTAAAAAGGATATGATTTTAAGAATATTTCATTTAAATTGGGAAATCACCCTCAAAAACCTAAGCTGAACCTACCATCAAGATCCTAAATCCTTGACTGGGTGGAGGAGGGGCACAATAATAGAAAAAACCTTAGGGTGTTGGTATCAGGCCTCAATTGAAAATTAGTTCCCCAAAGTGTAACAAAAAGGAATCTCAAGTCCCATCCATCAGCTACACAACCCTAAATTTGAGAGTTTCTCCATTCAACAAGGGTAAATATGTATACAACCTGTCCAAAATTAAGTATACTTATTTGCTTGTCCCAATCAGCTAAGTTATGGTGATAAACCAGTTCAACCACCCTAAACCACTGTTAAAATCTACCAAACACCACATCTCATCATCACCACTGGTCCTCTGGATTAAGACCTACCTGACCCAGCCAATGCTATCTGTAATTCATTGGGTCTCAGTCCACTAGATCACTTTGGATTCATCAGGGCTCTGGCACCTGGTTCATGCTACAGGCTTAGGTGCAGATTTAATCCAGCCCCTTTGGATCACTTGGTTATACCAGTGATATTAGTTACATGTCTTAAATAAGAGCGAAGCTCCAAAAGGTTGGGTGATACCATGAGAGCAACTCTTAAGGACTAGCGTGAAATTTAAAATAAACAAACTTAAAATTAAGTTAAATTTAAACTTCACATTTTATTTCAGTGTGTCAATGTAGAGAATTCCAAGATGAGGATTGTCCCATCAGTCCCACCTTGAAATAGGTGAACCAAAACAAAAGTTTTTAGTTATTAAATTAATATAAAAGCACCTCCCAGGTTCGATCCCGGTAATGGACTTTGGGTAGGGGACGATTTTGACTGTGTTGGTTTTGCGCGCCAATGCCCCGAACCGAGATAGCAAATAGCAAAGGCGGTCCATGGAGTTCCTGGCCTATCATACGCCGCGCATGGAGGTTTTCCGGGTTTTGTCCTCCTTTCCCATTTTCTTCACTTCCCTAATCGGTGCGGTATTGTCCCCAGGTCGCCCCACCTCGAATAAAATTATAAAAATTATAAATTAATATAAAAGCATAAATGATTTGTGATTGTAAAATTTCTTCAGAGCGTTCACCAACCTCAAATGCTCCAAATTGAAAAACCAACCTTGAAAAAAACATCTGGATCAACTGAACCATTTGGCTGATCAGATTATAAATCTCGTCACCTCAAGATAAGTTACTATAGTTTTTTGATAAAAAACATTATGTGACGAACTGTTTTGTCACACCAACCATAGTTTGATATCTGGCTGATTCTGCACTGGGCTGTAACAGGTGAAAAACTCCTAGTTTCCAATTGCCATCTTGCCTTTGGTTCAACACCAATATATGATGCCAAACAAATGTCCAATGAAAAGTTTGGACTCTCAAGGCAAGTTTTAGTGCCACATGCAACTAACAATTAAAGCTTTGAATCAGGGAAAAAAGTGAGAAAAAAAAGACAAAAACGGTTAAACAAGTTAGCAAATCTAAGAATTAACCTTAATTTATTTAATACAAATAAGAATGTCACCTTTGAGCAGACTTTATTAAATTAGGCACCCTGAGCGCATCAAAAAAATGTAAAGTAAAAGGGGAGACCAAACCTGAACTCAAGTTTTTTTTATGCAGCAGAAACTTGATGTGTCATGGCTGCCAGGTAAGACAAGATTATGGTAGCCTTAAAGCTTCAAGAGTAACCTATGCTTGGGGTGAAAACTCCAAAGAGAGAATTCCAAACAAAGTTCAGAATTGTGTGGACTCAACCTTTAAGGTTACCCTTATAATGCACCTCTCCTGCATTATTCTTTAAGCTCTAAAAGCCTAAAGAATAGCTAGGGATAAGCACAACCCAGCGCCAAAATTATCCTAACTTAAAAAAAAAATCCCAAAAACAATTTAACTTAGGATTGGAAAATCTGAACCCAAGTCAAAATGTAACAATTAGGTTTGTACCTGATCATTATATGGGCTATCAAGATGGGCAAGCATTGCAGCCTGGATTACCCTTTCAAAGGCTTCCCTTGTGCACTGAAAGTGAGGCAGACATTAGCCAGTAATATTGAGTGCACCATGTATAAACTGTATTGGTCTATGATGATTTACCTACTCTCTGATGAACAATTGCTTCTGGATTTACACCTCCCACAAGGCCTGGTTTTTGTGAAAACACTACAAACCCAGTTGATCCATCTCTGAGCCATGTCTAATAGTAATTTATATGAGTTGTACCCTCAGTGATTGTAGCCAAACAATTGAGCTATGAGCACTCCTCTTATATGGTCTGGTTCTAAAAGTAACTTTGATTTTTCTGATCAGCTCATGCAGATCACAAAGTTCTTGCACCTTATCCTGGGGTGCTTTAAGTTTCACACCTAGCTTCCCCTATGATCAACTGTTAAATATGATGAGGCAACTTCAAGGCTTAAGCAATAATGGCGTGTAACCCCACTAACACCAGAACCATGGCTAGCGATGGCAATTGCCAGTCAGGAATGGGCTACAATGTTAACTGATTAGTAGTATCTGATCCTGCCCTTTTAATTCTGATCAAAACTCCTGTTTCCACCATTCCCTTTTACCAATATTTTCATTTTCATTTTTTATTGTTTTAGATAAAGGTATGTAGTTTTTAAAAAAAGCCTAGCGGGGTGGTTCCTGCTACCACTCAGGGCTGGGTTTTGTTCAAAAACAGGTCCGAAACTAACAGGCTAGAAAAACTTGGTGTGGTATATTTGTCCCAAGGTTGACCTGCCTCATTTACATTTTTTTAAGGTTTTGATGGTTGGAACCATATTAAAATTGGCACTGAGATTGTAGTATTATTTCATGAGATGCTTAAGCTATCAAACCAACGGTTGTGCTTTTGTTTATAGTTTAAGAATACCCTAATAGATCTCTGCAATTATTTTACCAAATTTAGTTCATCTACCGCAGCTTATGGTTTTGTCATAGAATGAAGAAGTTATAAGCTAAAATTTAGATTTTTGAATGGACTAAGATTATGCTTTAACTTTCAAATTACCATCTGAATAAAGTTAAGCTTGACATATATAATATATAAGGTCATATTTTAGTTAGAGTTATTTTAAAGAAGCAATAAAATATATTGTGATTTAAGCATACTGGGTATTATTTTCATCTTTAAAGCCTATGTAAAAAGTAAACAATGCTACACTACTAAATAATTTAATTGTCAGCAGGTTCAGACAAAGCAGAACGCTGGATTGCAGGTGGGAAGTATGTTGATAGCCAAATACTCGCTCCAACAGTGTTTGTAAAGGCAAATATGGGACCGACGAAAGGAACCATCTCTAGAAGTGTGGCTGAAGCCCCCAAGAATCTAAGGGGTAGGCTGTGGCGCTTAGTCCAAGCCTTACTTTCCTTTCTGGTAAAGGAACCTTCTTCACTCACCAGATAAGGCTGAATCAAGCCTAGGGCACGAGTAGGCCCAGCAGTCAAAGCGTAGCTTATGGCACCAACGCCGGGAGGCAATACAAATAATAGTCCATTGGGGATTAAGCGCCCAAAAATAAAAGACCAGAACCCCTTGGTGCTAGGCACAAAAAAGTAAAGTGCCCTAGAGAGGGTATTAAACATGATAGTTGACACTGGTCGGTATTTGATTCTGGGCGTCTCTCCCTCAGGCGCTGAAATTGCTGATGTGACAGCTCCCTGGAGCCGCCTTAAGTTTGAATAAATTTCTCCATCTTTGCACCGAATTGAAATCGTTGACAAGTTTTCTGAAACCATCCGATAAACTTTTAAAAGAAGACCCCGGGCAAAAAACTTGATGAGCCGGTCATAAATCAAATATTGGAGCCAACCTCGCTGCAAGATCCATAGACCGGCGACGATTAACCACGAAAACCTACTGAAGCGGGTTGAAGCCAAGTATGTGCGAATAAATGTCGATTGAGCTTGAAACCCCTTTGACAAAATGGGATAAGCCACACATAGAGCAGCCCCGGTCTTAATGGCGGGTAGAAAAAGATGTGGTCCGACTAATAACGGGTGCCGCAGGGAATAATACAGCCCAAAAAATGGATACACCCACCCATAGAGGCGAAGTACGCGGCCTCCTGATGCTGCTATAGGCTTAATCGCTGTAGACGTCTGCTCATTGCCAGAATTTGCATGTGTGAGTCCGGTATCGGGAGGTATTTCTGTTTGCACTTCGGCCAGATCGGTGTTTGCATAGAATAGCGCTTCCGTATCGAGAAAGCTGGCATTAGTAACCTTTATCGGCTTTGCAATTGCCATTTTTGAGTGCAAACCTAAAAGGTTTAAAAAACAAGTATTAAACAAAATTTAGCAAAAAAGTGCATGCTATAATAAAATCAATGAATCTTAAGTTCCTAGATCGTTTAAATTAGCATAAAGTTTATAATTTGAAAAACGAGGCAAACTTGCCATCAACTTTTTATAATATGTAACTTGTTCCAAATTTGTTAAGGCTTTCTATTTCTTAAAAATTCTATAGAAATTTGAAAAGCCAATGATGCTGCTAACGAGAGACAGTTTGACGCTTGCTTTTGATTTATCTAGCAATTTTTGCATAAGTTAACAATCACTGTGAATGATTTACCGGAGGTAAAAGATAAAAAACGAAGCTAATTTACTGAAACTCAACCACATGCCTCCCATGAAAATCGTAGAATCCTTATAATCAAAAAATCGACATTTCTCTGCAAAACAGTGATAAATTATAATAATAAAATGTTCCCTAACTTATTGCTCAACTGAATTGCTGAATCAACAATTTTACAACAGTACCTTTGGTATTTAAATGGTAAATTTTAGTTTTAATTAAGTTATTAAAACCATTCATATAAGGTGAAATGTAAAGGTATATTTGGGGTTTAAATTCATTCTCCTAGAAATAAAAAAAACTCTTTAAATAAGACAAAAACACCGATGGTAATTGTTAAAACTTGTTTGATTAGACTTGCATTTATTCGAGATGTTGGAAAGACTTATGTATGTAAAATAGGGAAAAGACAAAATCAGCAAGCAAAATCAATGAAATTTGCTTCCGGCAGCATTTGCTTTTTATGCTAAAATTAAATAGCATTGTTTATTTTCAGATAATGCTTCTAAGGAAAAATGATTCCTTACTCAAAGGATAAGCGAGTAAATGTTTTCTACAAGCGCATGCTTTTGGATCAGTGCATGCAAACATCCAGGGTTTAACAAATCATCTTTTGAGATAGATTGGCTAAAACCGGTATGTATGGAGTTTTACAACCATTTCCTGTGTTTATAAAGCTGTTTAAAACCTTGTGGTGGTATTAATGTAGTAATTTTAGACAGAAATAACATTTATAAGCGTATTAACTAAACCCTGCAGCCATGGTTGTAATAGATATTTATTTTATTCGAGGCAAGGGGACCATGGGACCCTTCTTGCCTAATAGATATTTATATGTTCAAATCTAAAGTCGTTTGAAATTCATATATAATAACCGTTATCATCTATTTTATAATTATACTAGCCGATTTACCCGTGCTTCGCTACGGTGTATAGAATTTCAGATTTTCAATTTATTAATTTAGATTTTATATTATAGATAAACAAAAATACTCAGCCAAATCTAATTGCTCAATCGAAGCAACCAAAACCACCAACCACTCAGGTAAACCTAACTGAACTTATCAAAACAACCGATAACTAATCACCCCTCAAACCTAAACTGTGTCCTATCGATTCGAACAAAAGCCATCAACCACTCGGCCAAACAAAAAAAGCCTATCGAATCAATCAAATAGCACCAGACTGCTACCCAAAACATCTCTTTATACTTAAAATCATTGAGCATGTGACATCTTCCAAACTACTAAATCAACTTCTACTTAACTTGCCAAAAGTATTTATTAATTAGGTAAACCAAATTAAGCAGGTTTTTTAAAATATATAAACCTAACATCCAGATCCCGTGCTTCGCTACGGTATTTAGTTTATCAGATGATAAGCTCACATTGTAGCCTATAGGCTGTACCAGCGCTACTCTCGAGCCACTCAGACTAACAGCTTCACTGTTGCCCTCGTGGCTGGTGAGCTGATTATCCTAACTACTTAATCTATTTAAACTCTAATACTGATTTTTATTGAGTTTCAGATGAGCAATTTGGTGAATTATTAGATGATATTCACCAATTCTCACCCACCCGCCCAAATAGATTGAACCCATCAGGCTCGATAATTTCAAATTCGATATTATTTGCCAATTCTCACCCACTCACCCAAATAGATTAAACTTATCTGAATCTATTAGCTTCAGGTGAGCAATTTGGTGAATTATTCAATGATATTTGTCAATCCTCACCCACTCGCCCAAATAGATTGAACCCATCAGGCTCGATAATTTCAGATTCGATAAGATTCGCCAATTCTCACCCACTCACCCAAATAGATTGACCCTATCAGACTCGAAGGTTTCAGATGTCAGTCAGTGAGTCTGTCAGTCAGTTAATAAGTATTTTATTGAGTAGATCCGAAAATCATTTATATATAGTATTAGTATATTGTAATTCCACAAATATAATAATATTAATTCTTAAATTAATATAAATTTGGATACGTAATGTCTGATGCCCTTGCTAATATAAGTATTCTCTTTTTACTCTATTATCCTACAAAAAATTTACGTTACATCTCTTAATACTTGCTTATAATGGCATAAACTCTTATTCAAACTTGCCTTAAAGTAAAGAATCCTTTAATATGAACCTCTTCTAACTCTTATTAGGAGCTGATTATAGATATTCTACATATTATACATAAATCTAACAGCAACTGCTTCCATACTCATATAATCTTTTATCTCTTACCAAAAGTTGTTTTTAAGACTCAAAGAATATATACTTCTAATGTTAAGGCTTGTATATTTATAAATCCCTTTCCTAACTATTACTAATATATAGATTATGACTCTTTGATACCATGATAACTACTCACACAGATAGTATCTATAAAAACCTTATTTTTGGCCCTTAATATGTGTGAATATATTATAATTAAAAGTCAATATGACTTATAAATTAAAGCTTAAATACCCATATAATCATTTTTAACTTTTTCTTTGTGACTAATTATAGATAATCTCTAAAGATAACTATACTTTTAGAGTTATAGATCTTATATATAGTGTCCCAACCCCTGCAAAACCTTATCTAAGCTTAAAATATACTTAGAAATAAACTATATATTTCAATTATTTTAAATTTAGATTGTTTCTTTAACTTTCAGGAGCATGTCTGTAAAGCTCTTGTTCCCGTAGAGGTGGTGGGGAAGACCCCACACTGCAACCCAGGAACAACCCACTAACAAAAGGGAAAACAGGGCACCGCAAAGAAAAATAGTGTACAAAGGCTCTAGGGTGAGGGTTGCACAAAATTCTTTATCTGGGACCTCATGGATATCAGCAAACAGGATCAAACAAATGCACATATTTAAAATAAGATATGAATTTGGTTTATTATTAACCAGATAACCAACAAAGAAGGTTGGTCACAAAATACTAATTAAACAGAAAAGGGGATATCACTTTCCATTGGGCAATGCTCTGCACCCATTCCAACCAATAAGCATAAACTCCCATCCTTTGTGGTACCATAGCTCAAGTACGTTCACACTTGGGTGATTAACTGAAATTGGATTTTTCCAGCACTTTGCAATATGGTAAAATGAATGTTATTCAAAGCCACATTTCTAAGTAAATTTAAAATACCATCCTTATTTAATAAGTAACTGATGCACCGCAAGGCTGAAGATATAACACCTTTATACCCATCATATGCACCCCAGACCCAAGTTGGGTATATTTTATCCTTAACCAGCGTTGTTCCAGAGTATGCTTCAGGTCAGGCAGGTTCATCAGCTTGTTCCTCTTGGCCTCTTCAAGCTCTGCCATATTCTTACAGTCAGTCCTTACTATTATGTTATCTAACCATGAAATCAACTAATATCTATACTAAAACATTATAAAATAAATTGATTTTCTTACTTTTATTTTTATATATAATTATATTACCCTCCAGCCCTGGTCAGCTTACCTCAAACAAACAATATATTACCCTTCAGCTTTTATTCAATTTTCTAGAGTTATATACCTTACTTAATTAGTAATATAATTTTTATTTACTCTTACAGATGAAATTTTGAAGTTCAAAATTAGGTATAGTAATACTAGATTCCATTTTATAAAGTTTTAGACCTATCATCTTGTAGATACTTCCTGGATCATTTTTCCAAAAGGGTGATCAAATTCAGATAAACTAAATAAAAGTTAATATGCTAAAAATTCCAAGAAAATATTTGAGTCCTCATAAATTGACAACTTATTGGCTTCCTCTAACTTATGGTACCAAGAGTGTAGAAATTAAAATGAGTTCTGATTTGACATCATCATAATGAGCAAATTGCTCTACACCACTCATTGACAAATTTATTAAATCAGGTTTCCAATTCCTAATAAAAAGATAATGAAGCTCTATTACAATGGGGTCACAAGCCACCAGGAATAGGCAAAGGATAAAGGCCATTTTCTAGCCTTAAATTAGAATAAAAAGAAATTTTTTGATTGTGTGTCATATATATTCCTATAACTATATATAGTTCCCGTGTACCCTATAAATATTGATCAATTTTGATAATAAAGAATTCTAAATTCTTCCAACTATTATATAATTTGCACTGTTGTTTCATTCTCTCAATAGCTAAGGTCTTTAAAGTGCAAATCTAGTCTTAATTACAGAAAGTACATTTGCAAAACCCTTCTAAAAGGAAGTACCTTTGTCATTTTAGATGGAAGCTATTTTTCCAGCCTCTATCATTAGAGAAGCTCAAATTCTATAAATCAAACATCTCTATGATCCAAAGATAACAATAATCTTCAGCTCAGCGTGTGCAAGGAGCCAAAATCTGGTGCTCACTACAAGAGGCTTCAAGTTGTTTAAGTGAAAATCTTAATAACACTGGAAAATATTTTTTTCTCAAGAGAACTACCCCTCTTATAGGGTGGTTAGTGTAGCTAGGTATATTAATACTTTACAGTATGTGGTTCCTTCAATGCAGCCTGAGATTCTGGAGTTCTGAGCTAACTTCAAGATATTTTATCAACCTTCAATCAGAAACAATAAAATGTTCACTATTAGAATAGCAATACCTCTGTCATTATAAAAGGCACTCTTGGCCCAAACCATACTCTTAATAGTATCAATAATTGAGATTCACTCAATTCAAATTTCTTTATAGTACTAGTGGGGCCCAATCCAAGAAAGGGTGCTTCCTTAATTTTTTATTTGTGGGGGTTGCCAGATAAAAATAAAATAAAAACTTCCTAATATGGTACCTTAACTTTTAGCCTAAGTAGCCATATTATATGAGGATGGGAGTTCAGGGGATCTTCATCCAGCGTAAACTTAAGGGCATAAAAGATAGTAGACTTAATGCATGCATGAATCAGCAACATGATGCAGAAGGTGGAATAAAGTTATATCATCTTCATCAATGAGGCATGCAGTTTTTATTACCTTGACATACTGAGAAAGCTGGAACTTGGCATTCTTGAGGAATTATGGTATGCAAGTAAAAAGATTTAGTTTTAGTGGTTTAGTTAGTTGGGGTTAAAAATGCCAAATTAGTGGCTTCAGCATATGAGCAGCTCATGGCAGGTACAAGCTTTTAATCTCATCCCAAAATTTCTCAGAGAAGTCATCCAAAAGGTTTGGGCAAAGAATTTGTTGATAAGCAGCTCCATGGCTGCATGAAGAGCTTGTTGGATAAACAACTGTGAGGCAGCTGCCATATTGATGGCAAGCTGATTGTGTATATGATGGACTAGGAAGCCCTTGAAATGGTGAAAGCGCTGAAATTCAGACTCATAAGGCTAGAAAAACCAGCAATTAAATTTGAGATTGTAGGAATCCAGCTGTCTTCTTGCTCACTGGTGCCTCACATCGGTGGATTCCTCAAAAATTTATTTAAATTAAAATAAAGCTCTGCTAAAAACATGACTTTTATAAATTTTATTAGCAGCACCAGGAAAATAAAGGAAAATGATCCCCCTTGAAACCAACTGACCAGTATTTAAATTGTAATGAGGGTTGGGGGGAAGTTTGAGGATAAGTTTGGAATAGCTTAGACTAGTCTAAATTAGAAAATATGAGGAAGCAGCCTATCAAAGCTCAAGATACCTGCTTCATTGTGGCTAAACGATGGAATGGGAATTATTATTGGCCAAAACATACCTGTGAGGTAACGCTTTGATGAACTTTAGCCAATCCCCATTTACAAAATTTATTGCACCTTGGGGGATCCCTGCCAACCCTATAAAATGGGATGGGCCCCGCGTAGGTGCTTTGAAGGACCAGGTTGTGACTGGGGGTGTACCTTCCAATGGTCACCCCAGGGTCTACTGTGTGGTTGGAGTAATCTGACTGCTTCATTTTTTGGCTGTTACCCAATTATTATTCTAAATTGTATTACCCCAATTTGTGGGGTTCCAGCAAGAATTTATCAGGTTCTTTTGGTTGAGGAAATCATTATGATTATTGAAATTGCTCTTCAGTTCATCGAAAACTCATAAATGGCTAACATTTTCCCATTTTGCTGATTTTGACCCAAGACATTCTTTCTCTGCAGCTGAAAGAGCAAATGTCTGATATCACCACCCTAAATAATGTTGGATAGATAATGAGGTCATAGGAAACGGCCATTTACTTGGTTGATGGTGATTCCTTTAGCTAAAGACATTATAGAGTACTCATTGCCTCTTTTGTAGGTGATGGTGAAGGGACCCTCCCAGATTGATCCAAGCTTACTGCTTCTAGGGGTGATGCAATTATGTAGTATAATACCATGTCGGACACTTAGAAGGTAGGGGGGGTTTAAGCTTATTAGCAGCCTTCTCTCCTTTAGTCACCATTTTTGCTAGATTGGTCATAGCCTCAGATTGGAGTTGGATGATGCGTTGAGCCAATCTTCTCATACTTTCTTGGGTTCCTCAACTCTAGAGGATAATACATCTTTAACTAAGTGAGTGGGTATTCCTGGTTTACGCCTATACAAGACATGGAATGGGTCATTTTCAAAACCCAGTGATGACTAATTTGATAGGCCATAAGAGCACTGGGTAAGAATTGATCCCAGTGAAGTGGATCAGAAGAGGCCATTTTTCATAGGATGGATATTAAGGTACATTTTCTCTCTCCACTTTTCCGTTGGTAGACGGATTGTATGGAACCAATAAAAGTTGTTGGGCTCCATAGATGTGGCCAAGGTTTTGACTACTCTGGAGGTGAAGTTCTTACCATTATCGCATAGTAATACTTGGGGACAGCCATGTCAAGTGAAAATGTTTTGATGTAAAAAAGTGGCTGCGGCCTTGGCCATTTGATCAGGAAGAGCCATGGCTTCCAACCACCTAATGAAATGATCAATAGCTACTAGAATAAACTTGCTCCCACTATTAGTCTGAGGAAGGGGGCCTACTACATCTAAACTAATGGTGTGGAACGGCTATTGAGGGGTAGTGGGTTGATACTGGTATATAGTCTTGAAACCTGGTTGCTTCTTACATGTAAGGCAAGCTTCCAAGATGTCAACAACAGATTTCATCATTCCAATAAAACTGATCCTTTATCCACTCATAAGTTTTCTTTGCCCCTCCATGACTTAGGGTGGAGTAAGCTTTTAGGATAGTAGGTATGTGTTCTGAGGGCCAAAGTTAAGGCAGCCATTGAGCACCCACCTGTTTATACAACTTCTCATTCTCCACTTTTGTGTTATAGTATTTTAGGCTAACAGTTTCTGAACAGGCTCATCCTCATCCTCCCACCATTGGGGGTCATTAAGAGGTCATGTAACCTATTCGCCTCACTATTATCCAAGTGAAGGACTGGCAGCTAAGTCACCCATCAACATTCATGTGACGGGTCCCAGTATGGTGTTCAATCTTCATGTTGTAATGCTGGGGCTTTAGAGCCCAACAAGCTAACCGGCCAGTAGGACCCTTCATATTCTGTAACCACTTCAATGAAGTATGGTCTGTAACTACATTGAAGTGGTCCCATATAGGAAAGGGCGGTAGTGTTTCACAGCTAACAAAATGGCAAGGCACTCCTTTTCTGTTACATTGTTGTTGCATTCCACTATTAAAAGCATTTTATTGAAGTAAGATAATGGATCTACAACACCGTTTCCATACAATTGGGCTAAGATGGCCCCAACGGCATAGTCTGAGGCATCAGTAAACAAGATAAAAGGTTTATTATAATCTAGGTGCTTTATTATAGGACGTCATTGAAGCAATTGCTTCAGCGTTTCAAAAGCAGCCTTTTGTTCAGCACCCAAAAAAGGGATATTCTTGTTTATTAGATGGACAAGGGGCTCGCTGAGTTGAGAAAACTTAGGGATAAACTGATGGTAATACACCATCATCCCTAGAAATACTTAAATATCCTGTAGATTTTTAGGGGAGGCAATTTTTAGATTGCTTTGACCTTGTTCTGTATGGGTTGGTTTCGTTATTGGGAAATGGATTGACCAAGGAAATCCAATTTCCTCTGAAAGAAGGTACACTTTGAGGGTTTTAACTTAATATTAGACTTACATAACCGTTGAAACGCCTCTTTCAAGTGACCAAGATGTTTGTTGAAGGTTTTTGAGAACACCTTGATTTCATCAAGATAGATGATGACACAGGTTAACTTTAGGTCCTGCAAAATATGATCCATTGCACTCTGGAAAGATGCAGGTGCATTGCACAACCCTTGAGGTAATTGTGTGGGGTTGAAAGGGACCCTCACTACAATAAGGGCGCATTTCTCCTGATACTGAAGAGAAAGAGTCATTTGCCAATAACCAATAGCCAAGTATATTGCAGAGAAGAAGTTAAATCTGGAGAGTTGGGCTAGGGCGTCATCAATGTGGGGGACAGGATAGCTATTATTTTTTGTGAGGTTGTTTAATTTGTGATAGTCCATGAATATCTAATGTCCTCCATTCTTCTTTTTTATTAGCAAGAGGAAGAAGACCAAGGAGTTTGGGAAGGAGCTAGTAAGCCCATGTCAAGTAACTGCTGAAGCTCTGTCCTCATTTGTTGTTCCTCCACCTTTGATTTGCAATAAGGCTTTGACCTAATGGGAGGGGCATCACCCACATTAATGAATGGCACCAGACCTTCATGTGGCCATAGTCATTATCAGATTTGGAGAATATATCGCTATAGTATTCTAATAAAGTATATACTAATTACAACTCAGCAGGAGTCGATTCATCCAAAATATGGACGTTGGGCAAGGTACACACTAAGTTATCCATTGGCAACCCAAAATCCGTCATTGAGCCAATGGAGTAAATTTGTTCAATGTCCTCCATGAGGATTAATAATCCTCTGCCTGTAAGGAGAGTGTCTATAACTCTCCTGTTTCCAATGTGGTAGTGCATAGTGCACAGGGCCAACGCCAGGAAACTAGTCGTTAGCAGTAAAGTTATTAAAGCCTAGAAGAGAGTTCTTAAGCAATTATAACTTGAGTCAAGGATAGTCATTATTAAAGGAAAACACAAACTGGAACAACACAGTGCTTAGATGGGAGTGTGTTGGAGATACAACTAGGATGACCAAAAAATACTCTAGATTGAGATTTGATATCTCAGTCTAATAAGATGGAGAAATCTAAACCTAATATTTCTGATTCTCAATTTGACAAAGAAAGACTCTTTGGAGTTATTGACCTCATAAATTTAATCAACCCAAAGAAACTCAGTAATTTGAGATGGCCAAGCAATTTGAAATGACTAATCATTTTGAAGGGGCTAGGCCTCATTAAGAAGGTCAATTGCATCTAACTAGAACTCTATTAGATATGATCATCACAAATATTATAATAATAATGATAATCAACAATATTGGTCCTCTGGTAGGAAAGATCTTACCTCAGGTGGATCAAGGAAATCATTGTGAAGAACCCCTACATTTTCCCTATAAATATCTCTAGTCTTTAATTAATAAAGTACCTAAATTCTCATCTCGCGTAGTTTAATTTTGGTCTATTTTCTTACAGGATTCTGTATTTCTGATTGGAACCAACTATAGCAATGGAACTAATAACTTTGTTGCAATTGTGTCAATCTTTGCTAGAGCCATGGAACTAATAATTTTGTAGCCTTTGTTGCGCCTGCTTATAGAATTTCTCACAAAAATTCCAATACTGGTGCTCCCTGCCAGGTCTGCTTCTGAGGCTACCTGGTGAAAACATACTTTCACAATGATGAATTCATCTAGTGAAGCGAGTCCCTCTTCTGAGGAATCTATGAGTATCTCCCAATGGGTACACTCAAACTGGCAAGATTTGCCTTCAGCTAATATCAGCCATATTCAATTTCAAGCTTCTATGGACTTGGCCATTGAGGGCCCTGACCAAACTAATTATCAGATTCAAGCCGCTAATGTAGAGGAAACAGTCAAAGGCTTGATAAGAGGGGCTATCCAGCCTGGTGCTCATCCTAATCGCGACTGAGCATCTAAAGTTGCTGACAATATGATGAGTTTATACAATTGAGTGGTGTTACAGCCTACCAAAGTTGGTGTGGCTAGAACTGAACAGTACCTCTGGCATTACGTACATCCCGCTATATACCATGTACTCCAGATCTTGGGGTTGCATCACCTCGAGATTCAACGCCAGTTGACTCTGGCACAACAATTTCACTCTCAACTATCCTCGTTCTATGAGACAGCATCTAACTTTGGATGGGATAATTGGGAAGCAATTCTCAATAATAGAAGAGAGATCAACGAACTTCATAACCAATTGGTGAGAATTGACAACGGTGTTGTGGCCTACATTGGCCAAGAAATCTCACAACAAGTTAGTGATGCTGCTACCCCCATGCAAAACTGAATCTCTACCCTCAAAGCTGAGATTATGAGACAGTTGGGAATATTGCAAGCCCAAAATGATGACCGCTTCAAGGAACTTGACGTGCTCCTCCAACAACTGATCCAAGTTGTGGATACAATTTGAGCAGGTGAATCTAGCCCTGCTGGTCCTCAAGGACCTCTGGGCCCACCTAGTTCTCCGTTGGTAACTCTGGGACCACCAGGGGAACGTGGTCCTCCTGGTCCAATGGGTCAACAAGGCCCTCCAGGTCCTTCAGGAAGGGATGGGTCGCAAGGACCCCTGGGACCTCCAGGTCCCCCAGGCTCCTCGCTTCCAACGTCCAATTCTGAACCTTCCATGCTCTTAGTATCTTGAGTACAAGCATTAGAAACCCAAATCTGAGCAATAGCTCAAGGGTGTTTTCTATCCTTGGAAGGTCTTCCAACTGATCTAAACTACTCCTTAATCAATTTACTGGATGGTGTTGAGAATGCACATCAGCTATGTGATGTAAATCAAACTACTCAAGAAACCCAGTTTGCCTCTTTAACAGCATCCATTGAGCGGTTGGCTGCTAAATGTGAAGTACTTGAGACCAAGCAAAATGAGATGTTGTCTACAATTACCAACTTAACCTGAGCGCCTACAAATGACCATCTCAACCAATGGGTCCAAAATCTACAAGATGACGTGAACCACTTAAGACAACAGGTTGATTGAGTTCCTCCTCAAGCCCATTTTACAGAGTCTGAACCCTCTGAGGCTGGACCTATCACAGTATCAGGTGTACACGTTTTGAACATGGAACCCACCCTCTTCAAACCTACCTTCAAAGATAAGTTTGAACTGGGTGAAGGTAGCATCCATTCTTTCCTTTTCATATATGAACGCGCCATGGATGGAGCTACTGATCAGCAGAAGGTCCGCCACATCACCTCTTGTTTAAGTCAGTTCATGCAAGAGATCATGGTTCCTCATCTAAAGGTCTGTACTACTTGGGCTCAAGTGAAAACTGCCCTCATCAAGGAATTTGGGAGCGACCAAATCCTCTCCAACCAAAAGCAGGCCTTTATGAATATTCAAATCAAACGAGGAGAGTCTATCCAGGATTTTGCAAAACGATTCTACCATGAGGCCCAAACTCTTGCCACTTGCAACCAAATTACTGTTGATGATGCTATATCAGCTGTAATGAGTGTGTTTGCTTCTTGCACTCAGTTATTATTACATCTGAAGTCCCTAAATGAAACTTCAGCTCCATTATTGACATTAAGGAAGCACTTATGGAAATCCCTAATGGGGTGGTACATCTGACCTCCTCTAGTAACCCACGTTCTCACATCCATGTGATGCCACCTAAACCTAAATCCAAGGTGAAGAAGGAGCCATGTACTTATTGTGGTCTCGTGGGTCATGTGGTGTCTCAATGTTGGAAAAAACAGGCAGAGGAGTCGAAAAAGAGGAGTCAGCATAGGGCACGAGGCTCCCTGTGCTGACCTACCTCAGGTGCCTCAGTCAAAATCTTTTGATTCTTCTACCAATTGTTATGTGGTATCCGCTCCTAGTGAGCTTGATATCCCTGATGAATTATCCAACAAAGACACTATTTCTGCTTATGCTTATGCTTCTTCTTCTACTTCTAATTCTATTCCATCGATTAATCCCTCGGTGTTTTCTATCCCAAACTTTGGCTCTGATGTGACCCAGGTGGAAGTCATTGTGCATAAGGTAAAAGTTTTGGCTATCATTGATATGGGATCGCCCATCAATGTAATCTCGTCCAAACTTATGAAGAAGATCAAATTGGCGCCAGACTTGAACCATTCCCAAGATTATGGAACTGCTGGACCTTCCTACACTAAATCTATAGGAGCCTATTCCTCTCTTCTGATGCGCTTTGGGAAGCTGGTTGTGTCAGCCCCTGCAGTGGTATTGGATAACAACTGCTACGATCTGCTCTTGGGAACTAAATTTCTCACCAATTTTGATGCGATCATCAGTCTTAAGGACAAATACCTATCTTTAATTGGGTACTGGGTACCTTTAATTCTACATGATGTTCCCAATACCAAAGGCAAACTTAAGCGACGTGTCTGCTTACTGGAATACCCCACTTCTATCTCACGTCTCAAATACCAAATCCTGGGTCCAAGGACTATACTTCCACCTCCATCAGTTTGTGCCACTGAGGGAATGCTGCTATATTCTCACTCTCCGATTACCATTCCCCCTAAAGCTCAAGTCATCATTGATATGGGAGTTCAAGTATTTGTACCCAGTGATCATGTGTTAGAGATCTTTGGTAACCCAAATCCTTCTCATTTGGAGGCTTTACCTTGCCCTGGCATACTTGATCCTGCCTATGATGGAACTGTTTTGGTTCTATTGGCTAATCTCACTTCTCAACCAATGCAATTGAATTGCAATAATCCCATCGCCTATGTGAGGCCTACTCCTGTGAGTGACTTATTGTCCATCTTGGGATGTGGAGATCTACGCGAATTTGGACTGGAAGATCCCCCTATCATTGCCAGAATTGACGTCAAATTTGGGGATTCACTCACTTCAGAACAACAGCTGGAGGCTGAGGCTCTGATTGAAGAATACGCAGATATCTTTGCTCAAGGTCCTGGAGATTTTGGCCTAATGAAAGAGGTACAGCATCAGGTGAAAACTGGGGATACTCCCCCTATCTGAGCTCGACCATATTGCAAATCCAAAGTTGAGGAGGCTCAGGTCTCAGTGGAGCTGAAGCAACTTCTCGATGCTGGACTATTAACGCCTTCTAAAAGTCCCTGGGCTTCCCCTCTACTACTCATCCAGAAGAAAGATGGGGGCCACTGAGTAGTTATGGACTATCGTCAACTTAATGCTGTTACTCAGAAGGATTCTTATCCTCTTCCTTGTATAGATGATTCCTTGAGGCTATTGTCTGGGTCCCAATATTTCTCAGCTATGGACCTTGCGAGTGGTTATTGGCAAATTGATCTTGCCCCAGAAGACCGTCAAAAATGTGCTTTGATCTCTAGTGAGGGGCTATTTGAGCCTACTTGTATGCCGCAGGGGCTTTGCAATGCCCCTGCTATGTTTCAATGAGCCATGGATGGCTTGTTTGGGGATTTGAAGCTTTTGTGTGTTTTAGTTTATCTAGATGATGTTACTGTTTTTTCACGCACTTTTAATGAGCATTTGGCTCATTTGAAGGAAGTTTTTGGCCGACTGCGTCATGCTTCTCTTAAGCTTAAACCATCAAAGTGTGCTTTTTTAAGACTGAGATGGAATTTTTAGGGCATAAGGTTAATCGTGAGGGTATTTTACCCTTATCTAATAAGGTACAAGCTATTTTGGACATGCCTGTTCCTAAAAGCTTGCGCGATATCCAAGTATTTTTAGGAATGGTCAGTTATTACTGACAATTCATCCCCCATTTTGTGGAAATTGCAGAGCCTTTAGTTTATTTATTGCATAAAGAAGTTCCTTTTGTATGGGAAGACTCCCAGCAACAATCCTTCGATCTGTTGCGCCAAGCCCTAATGAGTGCACCTATCTTATCCCATCCTGACTTTTCTAAACCCTTTATTCTATTTACTGATGCCAGTGATATTGCTATTGGAGCCATTCTGGCTCAACATGATACCAATCTGGTCGATCACACCCCATTGCATACTATAGTAAAACCCTGTCTAAGGCTGAATGCAATTATAGCGTTACAGAGAGAGAATGCCTCGCTGTTTTGGCCGCTATCAAGCATTTCCGCCCCTATCTATATGGCAAGCATTTCACTATTGTGACGGATCACGCTTCCCTGAAGTGGTTGCAACAAATGAAGGATCCTGATGGGCGCTTAGCCAGATGGGCGTTAAAGCTCCAAAATTACGATTTTACCATTCAACATCGCGCTGGGGCTATACATCAAAACGCTGATGGCCTTTCTCAATTGCCTATCTTAACGTTATTCTCTGCAGAGGAGGATCGCATTTATGACCTGATTGGTAGACCTGAGCTCTGGTTCCGTGAATCTAAGGATGTTGTCTCAAAGTTACAATCCTTAACTGAAGACACTCAGGTCAAAGAAGGTTCACTATACAAAAAGTCAGGATCTAAGTGGTTGCCCTTTATTGGCCTTCTGCGAGGACTGACACTATCATGGAAGCCCACCAAACTGTAGGTCATGGAGCTGTCGCTAAGACCCTCCAATGGTTAAAGAATCATTGTTACTGGGATAACATGCTGGAATCTGTACATGATGTGCTAGAGTTGTGCCTTAAATGCCAACAACAACGTGGAGGAAATCTGATGTTCCAACACCAAATTATAGGACCTTCTGAACCCTTCTCTACTGTGAGTATTGATGTGGTAGGTCCTCTCCCTACGGCCACCTATGGACATCAATTTATTCTATTAGCTATCGATCATTTTTCTAAATGGATTGAAGCTATCTCAGTCTCCACAGTCACCGCCAAGGCTACGGCATCTTTCCTTTTTAAACAAGTTTTCACCAGGCATGGCAGCCCAAAAGTCCTGTTATTGGATAATGGGACCAATTTCATATCTCAGGTGGTAGCTGAGCTTACCAAATTAATGGGTACCTACCAGTCATTCACATCCCCATATAATCCTTCCACTAATGGTGCCATCAAACGAGCCAATGGTACCCTTGTAGCCATTCTTCAAAAGATGGCTTCCAATGATCCTAGTAGGTGGAACCTTTACTTACCCAGTGCGATGTTAGCTTATAGAGTTAGCTACCATTGTATTATTGGAATGTCTCCATTTAAAGCTTTATATGGTTTGAACCTATCCTCCCTTCAAGTGTACAACCTATACTTGAAGAGGCCACCCCGCAAACCACTGATTTAGCAATGAGGAGACTGGCTGATGAAATAATCTGATTACAAGCATTAGCTTCAAGTTCTCTTGCTGCTACCACCTTGAAGGAAGGAACCTAAACCAATGCTAGTAGACCTATGTTACCAGAATATCAAGTCAGAGACCTTGTACTCTTCTACCACCATAGGCTGGGAGGAAGAATTCATAAACTGGACCCCTTATGGGCTGGTCCTTACCATATTATCTATCTTCAGGGTGTTGAATACTCCTTTGCCTCTATTGATACTGGTACTGTTATCAATAGAGTGCATAGTAGGTTTCTTCGCAAGTATGTGCCCCCTAGGCAAGATCTTGAGGGGGGCATTGTTGGAGATACAACTAGGATGACCAAAAATACTCTAGATCGAGATTTGATATCTCAGTCTAATAAGATGGAGAAATCTAAATCTAATATTTCTGATTCTCAATTTGACCAAAGAAAGACTCTTTGGAGTTATCTACCTCATAAATTTAATCAACCCAAAGAAACTCAGTAATTCAAGATGGCCAAGCAATTTGAAATGACTAATCATTTTGAAGGGGCTAGGCCTCGTTAAGAAGGTCAATTGCATCTAACTAGAACTCTATTAGATATGATCATCACACATATTATAATAATAATGATAATCAACAATATTGGTCCTCTGGTAGGAAAGATCTTACCTTTGGCGGATCAAGGAAATCATCACAAAGAACCCCTACATTTTCCCTATAAATATCTCTAGTTTTTAATTAATAAAGTACCTAAATTCTCATCTCGCATAGTTTAATTTTGGTCTATTTGCTTACAGGATTCTGTATTTCCAATTGGAACCAACTATAGCAACGGAACTAATAACTTCGTTGCAATTGTGTCAATCTTTGCTAGAGCCATGGAACTAATAATTTTGTAGCCTTTGTCACGCCTGCTTATAGAATTTCTCACAAAATTCCAATAGTCATTGCAAAGCTAGTTCATTTTAATGCACCTGCTGTTATACAGGGATAAACTTTCCTTACATACTTAGGACCAACCTGGGCATAATTCGCCTTAACTCAGAGTTGATATATGGTATGCTTAAGGTCAGGGAGGCCTGCCAACATCACCTTCTTGGCCTCCTGACATATAGCTTTGACCTAAAAATTGGTCCTAACTATGATGCCATTTTCTAACCATCACATTACCATCTCCTACTTTTGGGGCTCCACCCTCCCTCCAGAGGCTTGCGCCAGGAAAAATTTCTTGTGGGATGAGGCCAACTTCACTGTGGCAACAGTTTGCTTTGACTGAAATCTGGCGGCCTGGGGAAAACGCTTATGAAAAAATCAATCAGGTCTTGGGCATGATGTCATGATAACGGCAGAAGAAGTTTAGACTGGCTTGCCAGTCAGGATGCGTGAGCACCCAAAAAGCAAGCCAGAATGCCAGGACATTGCCTCTTGTATGACGTTGTATGGAGCTGCAAATTGGGAAATGATAACTCGTTGGTGTAGAACAAGCGTGAAAAGAAACCTGAAAATGAACCAAATGGAAACAACCCCAGACACTGGGGGTTTTGCCGCAAGGGTTTGTACCACTGGGATGGTTTCTACTGGGTTGCTAGTGGGAGGGCTCAATACAACCAAGGAGACAAGGGGGCGGATCCTTGCTTGGAAATGGTGGATGTAAGGCCACAAGATCCCAGTATATTGATGGCGGATAGTTACAATGAGGGGGTTAAATTGCAGAAGTGTCTTGCACGTTGAATCCAGTTGACAATGGTGGGAGATATTGTAATCATCAAAATGGTGATGCACATCCAGTGTAGTGACCAAGAGGCCACCAGGGTAATGACATCAAGACTTTGACAAGAATAATATCAATTAAGTAAAAATTAATGGTTGTTGAATAAATTTATTGAAAGGAAAATGAAGAAAATTGACCAACAATTTTCACAGTGCGATGTAACTGATTAAAAAAGTGTTTGATTGATGTGGGTACAATCAGGGATCTAGTCCCTCAAATTCAACCTAACCTGGCGAATTTTTTGGGGAAGGGGGCAGATAATCTCAATGAGAACTGACATTGAAGGATTCATCAGCAGGCCAAGTCGCTGCCAGTTTGACATTGAACGCCTGAACTGAGGCTCAACTGCATTTCCATCAGTTGGTGCAACAGCGTCTGGACCAACAAGCAATGGGAATTCCCCAGGACACCCACGTAGGGGCAGTCCCAATTGGTTGGAAACAGGTTCAGGATGCCCAACCTGCGCGTGCCAAGTTGCTGGGGTGTTTGTTTGGTCAAATGAGTTACATCATCCACAACTCCAGATTAACTGTATAGTGGTTTCAAACTGTTGGCAATGGTTTCCAAAGATACCATCTGCACACTGGGGATCATCCTCAGCGATTTTAAGAGGGGGTTAGCATCAGCAATCATACTGATGGCTGAGTCAAAACCGTCAGCAATTCTGTCTGATAATTTGATACTTGTCCCTTTTTAAATATGTGGTTTCCAATCTTTGGGCTTAAATACCATTGGTTTCAGACCCTTCAACTTTGATTCAGTGATTTGGGCACAGATTTACTTAATCCAGTGGACAAGTTCAGCTGAGGTGAGTGAGGGTACCAGGAGAGGAATCCAAAGAGGGAGTGCTTTTACCCATCATTCATCTACTATGTGGGCGAGGTCGTCCTGGGTGACGAGGGGTACAGCCACCCCCTTTAAACCCTTTTTATTTGGAAACAGGAAGATCTCCTAATCCACGCACAGGGGACGTTCCCATGGACTTACATTACCCTTTCCTTTTTCCAAAGGAAGGGCGCTACCGCCAGAAAACTGCACAAGGGCCACATTTTTCTGCGCTTTGGGCAATTTTATCGCCATCACAGTCATAGCCTTTGGGGGGACAGGGAGCGCCGGGATGGGATTCATGAAATGCCTCAACCAGTTCAATGTAGTTATCGCAATTGTGGGCCTTAACCAAACTGTTCTCATAGGCTGGGTAACCTTTTAAGGCCACAAGGTACTGAACGGACCTTTGAGATTTGTGGATGATAAGATGTTTTCTACCTCAGCCTCCTCCACATTCTCGATTAAAATTGGCTCAGGGTCTGAGGGAATAGTCCCATTAAATGAGGACAACTGAGAAACGTAAAAGACCAGGTGCTGTTTCCAATAAGCTGGTTCTTTTAACCAGAACGCACCATTGCCCAAGTCTTCCTCCACCAAGTGGGGACCCAAACGCTTATTTGTAAATAGTCAGGAGGGTACCTGAATTCTTAAATGGCACGTATCAAAGATAACATAGGAACCCACCATTATGTCATGACCAGGGAGTCATTTATGATCTTCAAACTGCTTGTAGTCATCAATAGCTTTAGTGATATGCTCTTGCACTAAGACTGAGTGGACCTAATATGCTCAGAATGATCTGCAGCAGCTGGGACCTTGGGGTGCAAGCAGGGTCTGACCAAAAACGAGGGATTATACCTGAGCATCGCTTCATAAGGAGAAAGCCCCGTGGAAGTGTGAATTCTGTTGTTGTAGGCAAATTGAGCAAGGGGAAGGTCATTAGCCCAGGTGTCCAGTGCAGGTGCAGCATAGCAACGCAGGTACTGTTCTAAGACTTGATGACTCGCTTGGTTTGTCCATCAGACTGGGGATGATACGCCGTGGAGTGACAGGGGTAAATTTTCAAGATAGATAAAAGTTCACTCCAGAACCACATCGTGAACTGTGAACCATGGTCACTGATGATCTACTGCTGATATCAAACATTGCAAACACATGGCGCACAAAGAGACGAGCAGTTTCTTATGACATAATCATGAAGCACAAGGAATAAATAGGGAATATTTGGTAAAATGATCAACCACCACCATTACTAAGATAAACCTATTAGAACAGGGAAGTTTGACAATAAAATCCATGGACACTGATGTCCATGGACCCTCCGCCTGTTGCAAGGGGTTTAGGAGGCCATTTCTTCCTGAACAGTCTGTCTTACCCGTGCACAGGTAACGCAATTGGTGATCCAGGCCAGAACTTCCTTAGTTAAACTCGCCCAATTGTAAGTCCACTTGATCAAATCGATGCACTTCTTATTGCCTAGATGGCCAATCATGGGAGGGTCATGATGCTCTCAAAATACCTTGGCTCTGAAGAGAAGAGGAACCCAAACCCGCAATCTCAAATAAATGAGGCCCTCCACCAAGGAATACAGAGAGTGTTTTTGATTTTTGAGGGACAATTACTTGATAACTCCACTCCTTTGGGGCAGGTCATTTGGGCTGCTAAGACCTGTGTAATGAGAGGGGCATCAGGAGAAAAGGTGACTGATGAGACCACGGGGGAGAACAATAGACAGGATTTGAGTGGCGAGGATTACAGTAATGAGGTCCACTTCATCTGGGTCCGAGGGGCAGTGGGTCAGGTTGTAGCTAAGAAAATTGGGAAGTACATTAAGTGCTCCTTTTACAAATTCATACTTAAAATTGAAACTGCACAAGTCCCAATAGGAGTGAGCTTGCTGATGCGCCAGTTTCTGGGGTTTTCAGAAATACAAAAGAGCTTAGTGATCCAACGCACAGTTAACTCATGTTGGGCATCCTGTAACAGATACCTCCAATGAGTCAACGCTCATGCTACGGCTGCCAACTCCTTATTGTAGATGTCCAAGGCTGCTCCGTAGAGGTAATTTTTTAGGAAAAATAGGTAACCTGATGTTCCAAGCCATCGTTCTTGGAGCAACACTGCCTCCACCGCCACCAAGGAGGCATTGCATGCAACGATATACAGCTTGGCAGAATCCGCATGTTTCAGGACAGGAGGGGATAAAAACACTTCTTTAATTAATTCTAATGCCTGCTAGCATTTGGCCATCCAGCAAAATGGTACATTCTTGCCTGTGAGGGGGTGGAGTGGGGAAGCTAAATGGGAAAGAGCTGGGGAAATTTTCTTAAGAAAATAATGGTTTCCAATAATCTCTGTAATTGTTTCTGGGTTGTTGGAGTTGGCCATTCTTGGATAGCATCCAACTTAATGGAAAAAATCGCATAGCCATCTTTAAGAATGAGATTCCCAAGGAAAGTAACTTCCTCCTTATAGAACTCACATTTGGAAGGCTTAACAAATAAGCCTGCCTTGTGCAAAGCAGCCACGACCGCTTCCAAGTCAATAGCTTGTTTTTCAGGAGTTAGAGAGTGAACCAGAATGTCATCAATATATGTGACCGTGCAAGTTAACTGGAGGTCACCCAGTACACTGTCAATCATTCGTTGAAACGTAGCGGGGCATTCTTCAGCCCAAAGGGCATTACGCGGAACTAGAAAATGTCTCTCTTCATCCAGATCGCTGTTAACCATTCTTGCCCTTCCATTACTTGAATCTGGTTGAAGGCATTTATGAGGTCCAGCTTAGAGAACACACAAGATTTGGAGATTGCCTGACTGATTATCTGCTCCAGGGGCAGGGGGTAGGGATTATGAACCATTACTTTGTTTAAATGTCTGTAATCCACACAAGAGTGTAGGAAACCATCAGCTTTTTTAGCAAAGATAATGGGAGACACAACTGGCGATGTCTCCTTAAACAACCATCCTTTTTTTAGCATATCGTCCAACCAAGTGTTAAGCGCAACCTCCTCTTCTGCTGTATGGGGATACAATGGAAAGTTAATATTCACCAACTACACCGTCATACAAAATCCCAGGTTGAATTTAGTACGAGGAGGCAGACGATCTGCCTTTTCAGAATTATAATAAATTTAATAGTGCATTGAACTTACAGGAAAATCGGATGGAAGGCTGGCAGGAGAGACTAGGAAAGTGATAGAACTGCAACCTTAGGTTTTCTTAAGAGTGTCAACTAAGGGGAAACACGCCCTCCAGTTGATCATTAACAAATGACAACATGTTAGACTGCATATGGATCCTGAAATATTGTTGGTGCCACCATCCAGCCCCTAAGATCACTGGAAACACCAAGTTTGGCATTGCAGAAAACCGATTGCAGAAGCTAAACTGGTGTACTGAAAAAGGTACTGGCCAGCGGACAATATATGATGTCTGGGAGGCTGAAGAAGCCACCATCACTGATGGACCCACGTCCATGTACAGTTAAAAAAAAAAGCTGGGCTAACTTGACACTCATGAAACTACCTGCGGCTCCAGTATCCACCAGGGCCTCAAAGGAGACATGATGAGATCCAATACTAATCTTCATAGGTAATAAGAAATAAGCAAAGTTGTGTTTTTTGGAAGGCTCAGGCGTTTCTGTTGCAACTGAAGAAATGGCAGGAAAATCGGGGTAAGGTCAGGTGCTTTTTCTGGGGTAAAGTTGAGAAGAACAAGGGCTTGAGAACTGGCTTCCTCCATCTGGGCTTTTACTGATTCATTTATAGTTAACCAGGATTAGCCAACTCCAGCACAGGAGTGGTTACAGACTTGAAAGCTGAAACTATCACTGGTTCAATGGTAAAACTGCATCTGCATCATTGTTAGGTAATCCTATCATAAAAATCTCCCCCCTGATGGCGGGAGTTATGGAGAGGGAGGCCTTAATAGTAGTCGTGGCAGTACACATTTGATCTACCGTTCCTTTTTAGGTGAACCAAACCTCGTGGTGAGCCAAAACTGAATCCAAACCAAATATAAAGATTTCCCAAAGAATATCATTAGAGAGGTCCAGTGTAGGATCATGTTCATGGAAGGTAGTGATCAAAGAAGCCAAATTAAAAGCTTTGGCCATGGAAGAGAGCAATCTGAATAAGTGGTCCAAGTGTGATACTGGGGTTTTTCAAGACAGCTGATATGACAGCAATCAGCGAAGTGGGGTTTCAACTTGTGGGGATGAGCGCAGATGACCTCAAACCCACCGACGGGCATCCCCTTCCACCACATACAATAAAGCGACCCCCGTTGGGCATGAGATAACACAGCGGCGTAAGGGCAATTGCTTACTGCATTTGCACCTCAGCAAGGGCGTTGAGAACCTGATTTACGATCTCTTGGGAAGAAACACATGAACTTTTATCAGGGCTATTAGGAGGGGGAGAAGTAGTAATCCACGAGGCTCTGTCATACTGAAGAATTTTCTCCAAGGTAGAGCAGATACTACCCACAAAATTAGCGAGTGACCAAAGGAGCAACAAAAAGAAGACTACTGCACGTTCATTTGGTAGAGGGAATCACTGTGACGCCCACCTCGAAGAGCAGGGCGGAAGTGGCTGGAAACAATGGTTGGTCAATTAAGTCATGAAAATGGCAGAAGAAGTTTATATTGGCCTGCCAGTTGAGATGCGTAAGCACCCAAAAAGCAAGCCAGAATTCCAGAGGCATTACCACATGTATGACGTTATATGGAGCCAGGAATTGGGAAATAATAAACCGTTGGTGTAGGGCAATAGTGAACAGCAACCTGAGAACAAACCAGATAGAGACAGCCCCAGACATTAGAGGTCTTGCTGCAGGGGGTTGTACTACAAATATGGTTTCTATAAGGTCACTGATAGATGGGTTTAATTTTTTTAGGGAGACAAGGGGCGGATCCTTGCTTGGAGATGGTGGATGTAAGGCCACAAGATCCCAGTATATTGTTGGCGAAAGTTTGCAATAGCCGGGTTGAATTGCCAGAAGTATCTGGCTTGCTGAATCCATAAGATGATGGTAGGGGCCATAGTGACCATCAGTACTGGTAAAGCCCATCTGGTATAAGGACTGTTGGACCACCAGAGAAAAGCCATTGGGAATGCGGCTAGAAGGATATTATTAAAGTAAAAATTGATGGTTTTGGAGGCAAATTTTTATTATAAAGGAAAGCGAAGAAAATTGACCAACAATTTTCTCAGTGTGATGCAACTGATTAAATAGTGGTCAATTGATGTAAGGACAAGCTGGGATTAAGACCCCTCAATTTCGACCTAACCAGCGAATTATTTGGGAATGGGGGCAGATAAGCTCACTGGGAACTGACATCAAAGAATTCATGGCATGCCAAGTTGCTGTTGGTTCAACCTCAAATGCCCAAACTGAGGCTCAACTGCAATTTCTGATGGTTGGTGCAACGGCGTCTGGCCCAATGAGCAGTGGGAATCCCCCAGGGCCACCCCATGTAGGGGAAGTACTAATTGGTTAGGAATGGGTTTGGGATGCCCAACCTGCCCATGCTCGGTCACTGGGCCATTTGTCTGGTCAAAAGCATTGCATCAGCTTCAAGGCCCAATTTGCTGGCAGGGAGCTTCGAACTCTCATTAATGGTGTCCAATGCTACTACCTGCCAATCAGGGATCATCACTGACAATTTTAAGAGGGGGTTAATTTTAATGATCACAGTGTTGGCTGAATAAAAACTGTCGGCGATTCTGGACAATAAATCAATCTTTGTCCCTTTTCAACTATGTGGAATCATATCATCAGGCTTGTTTTCACTCAATTTCAGACTGATCGACTTCATTTCAGTGATCTTAATGCAAATTTACCTGATTAGATGTACTTTTTCTGCCAAGGTGAGTGTGGGCACTGGGGGAGGGATCCAAAGAAGGAGGGCTGTTACCCAGCGCTCATCTACCATGTGGGCGAGGTCGCCCTGGGTAATGAGAGGTACAGCCACCCTCTTTGGTACCTTCTTACTTGGAAACAGGAATAGGGCCTAATCAACACACAAGGGACGTTCCCGGGACTTACAGAAGGTTTCTACTGGGTTGTTGGTGAGAGGGTTCAATAAAACTGAGGAGACAAGGGGGCTGATCCTTACTTGGATATGGTGGATGTAAGGCCACAAGATCCCATTATATTGATGGCGGATAGTTGCAATGAGGGGGTTACTTTCCAAAAGTGCCTTAAACGTTGATCTAGTTGACGATGGTGGGAGTTATTGTAATCATTAAAACTGGTAATGCCCTTCTGGTGTAGGGACCAACTGGCCACCAGGGTAATGCCATCAGAATTTGACAAGAATAATATCAATAAAATAAAAATTGATGGTTGTGGCAGAAAGTTATTGAAAGGAAAATGAAGAGAATTGACCAACAATTTTCTCAGTGCGATGCACCTGATCAAATAGTTTTTGATTGATGTGGGTACATGCAGGATTGGGTCCCTCAAATTCGACCTAACTCAGCGAATTTTCTGGGGAAGTGGCAGATAATCTCAATGGGAACCAAATCAAAGGATTAGGCAGCAGGCTGAGTCGCTGTCAGTTCAACCTCAAACACCTGAACTGAGGCTCAACTGCGTTTTCATTAGTTGAAGCAACAGCATCTGGCCCAATAAGTAACGGGAATTTCCCAGGGCCAACCCATGTAGGGGCGGTCCCAATTGGTTGGAAACAGGTTTGGGATGACCAACCCACCCATGCTTGGCTGTTAGGGCATTCGTTCAGTCAAGTGAGTTACATCAGTTATAACTCCCGTTTTTCTGGATAGAGGTTTTGAACTGTTGGCGATGGTTTCCTAAGATACCATCTGCAGACCGGGGATCATCCCCAGTATTTTTGAGAGGGGGTTAGTGTCAGCAATTGTACTGCTGGCTGAGTCAAACCATCAGCAATTCCGGCTGATAATTTGATATTTGTCCCTTTTTGACTATGTGGTTTCCAATCATTGGGCTTAACTACCATCAGTTTTGGACCCTTCAACTCTAATTTGGTGATCTCAGAGCAGATTTCCTTAATCTGGTGGACAAGTTAGGCCGAGGTGAGCAAGGGTACTGGGGGAGAAATCTGAAGAGGGAGGACTGTTACACAGCATATATCTACCATGTGGGCGAGGTCGCCCTGGGTGATGAGGGGTACAGCCGCCCTCTTCAGATCCTTTTATTCAGAAATGGGAAGATCACTCAATTTACGCACAGAGGATGTTCCCCTGGACTTACGCATGAAAACTGTTGCATGCTGGTACCCAACTGTTTTCCGCTGCATCAAATCCCTTCTAGGATACCAGGTATGCAAGTCTTCTTTTTACTCTATGAAAGGCTACTATTTCCTCCACTTTCCACTCTGGAACTCCATATATGAGATAAGCCTCAGGAGGTTTTGGTGGGGGGCCCTTAAAACAACATCAATTGATCTCATGAAAGACAAAAAAGATCTGATATGAAGAGGTAAGATCCAACTGATATGAGGCATAACCCAACTTTCTAACATCGCGATAAGGGCCAATCCTCTTTGCCACAGCTTTTTGCATAGCTGCTTGATAGGGATGTTATGAGCATCAAGAATCACAAGATCCCCTTATTTTTACGCTGGACCCATTCTATACTTACCATCAGCGTTATCCTTATGTATTTGCATTGCCGCCTATAACTTCGTGGAAACCCCCTGGTGTACTTTCTTGATAGTCTTGTCAAGTTCCACCACCGCCTCCACTTTAGATCCACAGCTGAGCTCCATGTTAAAGGCGGGGTTAAAAACATGGTTGGTGAAAAATGGGGAACAACCGATTGAAGAATGCAAAGTTTTGTTGTAGCTAAACCGGGCCATAGGAAGGTGAGGAACCCAATATGAATGATTTGTGGCAGTGTAACACGCAGAAACTGTTCTAAGCACTGATTCACTTGTTTAGTCTGCCCATCTGATTGGGGATGATAGGCAATTAAATGACAGGGGCAAATATGAAGAGTCTTACACAACTCTTCCCAAAAGATGGGGGTAAACTGGGGTTTCTGATCACTAATAATTTCTTGGGGGACCCATGAAGCGCAAACACATGAGTGACGAAGATCCTAGAAATCTCAGCTGCAGTTATTATTGTTCTGCAAGGAATAAAGTGGGCGAACTTCGTGAAATGGTCAACCACCATCATGATGGCATCATATCCATCAGAAACTGGTAATTCCAAAATGAAATCTACTGATAGGGAAGTCCAAGGCCCTTCAGCCTTTTAACTGGTACCAACAACCTTGTTAGGGTTGTCAATTTGGTTTCATTTGATTGCAGATCAAACAATCCTTACAATAACTGCTCACCTTCATGGGTAAGCCCTTCCAATTGTATGCGCTGAATTAGCTCTGAACTCTTTGCTTTCCCAGGATGTCCAACGGTGATTTCATGATTTTAATCCCAGATGATTTCCAAGTGAAGTGGCCCAGCAGGAACCCATAGGTGCCCCTGAAACCACACCATCTCAACTTTTACATGATAACCTCTGGTTAAATATTCTTGATTCAGCGCGCTCTTAGCAAGGATCATCATATATCTGGATGATAACAGCTAAAAAAGACCACCTTTCTGAACATACTGTATTCCACTACATTTTCCAGATAAGCGAGTGTAGGGCTGTTGTCCGGGAAATAGGGAAGTTGAGACACAATCTTACCCGGTGGAATCATCAACTGAGTATTATAAACCTCCACCTCCTTTGGATTGAGAGCTAATACAGGATTGCGGCTCAAAGCATCAGTCAACCCATTCTCCTTGCCCATGGTTAACTCATAAGAAAATGCAAATTGGGCAAGGGTATCATGCCAATGGGTCTGTCATGGAGTTAAGACATGAGGTGCATGGTAGTACAGTAAAGCATGGTGATCTGTACATATGCAGAAAGGTTAGGAAGAGCCATGCAAGTGATGGAGTCAATAAGTAACGCCTAAACCACTGCTAATAACTTTTTATCATAATTGGCGAAGTTTAACTCTGGCATAGACAACTTCCTAGAAAAATATCCTAACAGATGCTCTATACCATCTTCGCATACTTGTAATAGGGCTGCTGTTATGGCGAAGTTGGAGGAGTCTGAAGCAACAATAAACTCTTTTTTGAAGTCAACATGGCGAAGGACAGAAGGGGACAGCAATGTACTCTTTACTTCTTGGAAGGCATCCTCCAAAACGGGGGACCACTGAATTACTTTTGCCCTACTCGCTTTATATAAAGACGCATTAACTTCAGAAAGGTTTGGTGTGAACTTTTTAGAAACGTACACTTTCTAAAAAGCTTTTTAATTCCTTGACAGGAAGTTGGAGTGGGACACTAATAAATTGCCTTCTCCTTGTATGGTGTTATCATGTGCCCTTGGTCAAAACACAACGTTGCCCAGAAAGTTAACCTGGGACTTAGAGAACTCACACTTACTGATCTTCAGCGTAAAGTTTTCAGCCCTCAAACGCTCCATCACCTGCCTAAGATGTAATGCATGGGACTCATTGTCAGGGGAAAATACCAAAATATTATCCATGTAGGCTATCGCATATACCCTCAACAGTTCCCCCAAAGCCACATCAGTACAACGTTGAAAGAAAGTAGGGGCATTTTAAGCCCAAAGGGCATAATTCGAAATTGGAAGATTCCTTTTCTGGTACAGAATGCGGTCAACCACACCTGGCCCTTCTTGATATGGATCTGATTAAACGCATTTAGACAACCCAGCTTGAAGAAGACTTGCGCCTACTTCACATAGCGTACAATATGTGGGTCAGGGGATGGAATGTAAGTCTGGTAAAGTGACGTTGTTGATATTCCCATAATCACGCAGGGGCATAAGTTACCATTAGCCCTCTCAACAAAGAGAAGTGGGGAACATACAGGGGAGGTTCACTGAAAATATCATCCATGTTTAACTGCTCCTTAACCCACACATCTAAGGCCTCTTCCTCCCGGACAGTCAATGGGTAAATAGGAGAAGATATACGCACTAGATCCACAGTGAGCTTGAACCCACAATCAAACTTTGAATGATCTGGTAGTGCATTAGCTGAAGATGCATCAATCGAAGATTCCAACCCCTCCAAACAGGAAGGTAGGGGAACCTCTAACGAGGGTTTCAGCAAAGAGGCAAGATGGAGAGTGTGAATATTGACCCAATGAGGAAAATCGTCCTGAAAGTTGGCTTCAGCCAAAGGAACAACCAACTTGTGACCATTTTTAAAGTTAGGATAGGGTATTTTCTTTCAAGTTAGTCCTGATGTCAAACTTTATCCACCATTCTACACCAAAAATGATGGGGTACAAGAGGTTTAAATAGCTTGGTAGTGATCGGCCAAATGATATGCGCCAACTTTATAGTCCACTAACCCCAAGCTTTTCAGAGTGGGAATATCTTGGGAAGCCCCTCCTCTAGCCATAACACCTGGCATGTAACTCGGCTTAAGGTTGTTGGCTAGGTTTTGGTTCATAAAATTTTCAGAGGCTCCAGTATCCACCAAAATAGCCGTGCTGATTTTCCCCAAAGGGGATGAAAGGGTAGCAGTCAGTAGAAATAACCCAAATGGTATTTATTTAAAGCAGAAAACGCCAACTTCACCACCAAACGCTTCTTTATGTTCTACCATTCCCTCAGGGTAAGTTTTTAAATCATAGAATGGAGAGGGATAGTTGGCCACTATTACTACTGACGCCACATATCCAACCATTTCTTTAGCAACTGCATAAACGTTTTTATATTGTATTTGTAACTCCTTTTCCACTCCCTGGGTTCTGCGGATAAATGTGGGGGACAAGCGTGGGGTTTCTGGTTTAATTTCATACACAAGAATAGATTCCATATCTGAGCCATTAGAGAGTAAATATTATTTAGGTGTATATATGGCAACGCCATTATAAAACGCGTTTTTGGTTGTGAACGACCCTATTTCAGATTTAGCAATGGGTTGTTTGACGTTATACAAGGCCATCACACCCAGGCTTACCTTTGAAGATACCACCTGTACTATCTGAATGCAGTTCTGAGGGAAAGCCAGTTCTTTTAATTGATTTTATTTTTTGGTGGAAAGTCATTAAATCTTATCTTTCATATTGTGAAGCATATGTATCCACCGGGTACAAGCAAGAAGGGTGGGTACTTTCTAGTTGGAAGTAGCAAAAATAAAGCCAAGATGCTCCAACCATTGGTAAAAAGAGGAAACAGTAGTGAGACGTATTGCAGATGAGGCCAATAGCTGGCGCACACCATTTGCGCTATGTGAAAGTCTCACACAGAAAAGTTTGTGCACGTAAAATCAAATGGTTGGTCAACTGATGTAAGGAAAGTGTCTATAACTCTCCTGGTTCCAACTTGGTAGTGCATGATGCACAGAGCCAACGTCAGGATACTAGTCATTAGTAGTAAAGTTATTAAAGCCCAGCAGAGAGTGCTTAAGCAATAATATCTTTAGTCGAGGTTTAGTTATTTTTAAAGGGAAAACCACAACTGGAACAACGCGGTGCTTAGAGTGGGAGTGTATAGGCGACACAGGTTGGAGGGAGCCTGGGCAGCCCAATGGTACATGGGCGGAGAGACTTACAGCCTCAATATTAAATGGTTAGGGTTGTGCAAGACCTCCTCAAAAAAAGTCTGCGCATAGGTTTTTGCACAATAACATATATAAAAAGTTGTACTAATTGATGGTTTTATTATAAGGGAAGTCTACCAATGGGAAAGATTTGTGTCAACACAAGGAATTTAAGGGAAGTTGGGAAAACAATCAATTGAAGGAAGCGTTATAAGCTGAGGCACACCTATAGGTGCAACCTTTCATTGGGCAATAAACTGTACTTGGTAATTGACTAAACTTAGGTATTTGATTGTAGGAGCGGCTGACCTGAGCTGGAAATTTTGAAAACCAAATGAGTTTTGAGTCCCCATTCTTTAAAACCAAAGTGGACTGTTTTGTTCATTGCAAAGCTAGTTCGTTTTAATGCACCTGCTGTTATATAAAGCTGAAATTCCCTTACATCCTTAGGACCAACCTGGGCATAATTCGCCTTAACTCAGCGTTAATATATGGTATAATTGAAGTCAGGGAGGACTGAAAACTTCACCTTGACCTCCTGACATGCTGCTTTATCCTTAACGTTGGTCCCAAATTATGATGTCGTTTTCTAACCATGACACTGCCAATTTCCTGGTGTTTTCTTATAGTAATATCCTTGCCAATGTGGTTTCCCAGCAGAATAGTGATAGGCCTCTGGTAGGCTGGGTCTAATATCCCAGGTAGTACCTGAGGCTCCAAGGATCTACCGCCCTCAAGTCTTATGAGGTGCAACAGGCAGTGGTGTAGGATTTGGAAAGTGATTTTTGTGTACACCACTTGTAGTTTACCAGACTTAATCATGACTTCATCTGCCGCATAGAAAGGGATTCTATCTTTAATATCCACTGAATCAGGCAATTTTTTAGTGTTGCGCCCAGAGGTGGAATAATGAAAAGTCATAGCGGAGAAGGGATATTTGACCAGGCAAGAGTATTCATGCTTTCTGGGTTCTTTATTAAATAAGACTAAAGGGAATTCATAGTTGAGTAAAAAAAAGGAAACCTTGCTTCATGTTAATTATTCCTCTTACTCAATCATAAACTGGGTACATAAGAGCATATCATAGGCGTTGTTATCTAAAGCCACTGCAGAGGCCAATAAGATAAGCTTCCTAATTATAATGGGAAGGGAAGAATATGCCCCAATGACGTGGGTGTTGTTTGGGATGGCAGTTCTAAACTCTTGATTGTACTTCAAATTATGCGTCAGCGTTATATTTTTGATGATCTTAGTAAAGATTTTGTTAACCGAGGAGCCAGTATCCAGGTTGGCCAATACCCAGACTTTTTGAAAGACCACTTCAACCTTGGTGAGTGTTCCCCCAAAGTTAAGAGACAAAGACAAGACCTCCTTGAGCTGGAAAGTGGAGGTTAATTTATGAGCAGTCTCAGAAGTATTCTTCCATTATGAAGTTCATGGTATGGACCCGCTAGAGAGGTCAATTCAAGCCAGCCAAGAACTTATAGCCATTTCTGGCAGTTTCAACAAATTTTGGGCACCCTAATACTTGTTTAAGGTAGGTTTCCTCAGG
The DNA here is from genome assembly GCA_022478985.1 of Massospora cicadina. Taxonomy (NCBI): domain Eukaryota; kingdom Fungi; phylum Entomophthoromycota; class Entomophthoromycetes; order Entomophthorales; family Entomophthoraceae; genus Massospora; species Massospora cicadina. The sequence continues at coordinate 179,485 of JAKSZP010005323.1, forward strand.
TATGGTGGTTTTATCTACTCTTTCAGCGTTCAATCAATCAGGGACTTCCACTTCCTCTGGAGCTCCCAATAAATAGTAGCCTACATCATCACCCCCCTCAGATTCATCCCCAAGGTTATCCTCAACAACGAGCAAGGCTGAGATGGAGCAAGGGAAACGGCCACAGGAGAGTGAATTGTCTTAGGGCGCGCATTTACCAGCTTAGCTGGAGGGGAAGGCACATTGGCTATAGTGAGCTTGTGTGGGCGTATGGGTTTTACTACCTTACAGGACTCTGATTCATAAGATGGAGTAATATCCTGTTTAAGTTGCACCGAGGAAATAGGTTCCATAGGGAAGATAGGCACAGGTGATCTCACTCCCAACTGTTAAATAGGTGGAAGCTCCTCAATAATTAGAGCCAAAGGTTTCACTTCAGCTTCATTTGGTGTGGCACATAAAAAAATTTCGGCCACATGAAACAAAGACTCTTTGATGTCACAGATGTTTTTAAAGGAGCGTTTTATTGAGATGATATGCCTGGCTAAAGAGGGCTGAGAAGTTAATTAGTTAATATGGTGGCGATAGCATCATTAAGGGTGAACATGTTAGTTGAGGATAACATTTGCACAGCGAGGTAAAACTGTTCAGAAAAAGCAATGGGAGATTCACCTTCATACATGCTAAGGCGCATAAAGGCCTGTTTTTCCCTGAGTAGACTCTGCTTTGATCCAAATTCAGCCAAAAGAGCCTCCATCACCTCTGACCAAGTGTGCGAAGGATCAAGGTAAGGAACTATCATCTCTTGTGCTAGGCGGCTTAAACAAGAAAGGACGTGTTGAACTTTTTGCTTGTCCGTTGCACCATACATGGTAGCTTCATAAACTTAAAAAAAGTAGCAATGCAAACTTCTCCAGGTAAGCACTTGTCTTTAAAACACGGTTTTAGTGGGCACTGCTCAAGTTCATTGAGATGGGATAGAGCGCTTGTTAGTTGCTTTTCCAGAGCAACTAAAAGTGATTCCAAGTGAAGGGGAAAAGTGGGAGGGTTACTCACGTTTGCAGCCTCCATTCATGCCAATTTTCTGGTGTACAGGTGTCCCCTGTAGTGAGCACCATTTTGTAGGAATCCAGCTGTCTTCTTGTTCAGTGGTGCCTCACACCATTGGATTCCTCAAAGATTTATTTAGAATAAAATAAAGATTTACTAAAAACTTGATTTTTATAAACGTTATTAGAAGCGCCAGTAAAATAAAGGAAAATGATCCCCCTTGATATCCAATTGACCAGTATTTAAACTGTAATGAGGGTCGGGGGGAGTTTGAGGATAGGTTTGGAATAGCTTAGACTAGTCCAAATTAGGAAATATGGGGAAGCAGCCTATTGAAGCTCAAGATACCTGCTTCATTGTGGCTAAACAATGGAATGGTAATTATTATTGGCCAAAACATACATGTGGGGTAACACTTTGATGAACTTTAGCCAATCCCCATTCAAAAAAATTTATTGCACCTTGAGGGATCCCCACCACGCCTATAAAAGGGGGTGAGTTTCACGTAAGTGTTTTAAAGGACCTTGTTGTGGCTGATGCTTACCTTCTGATGGTCACCCCAGTGTCTGCTGCATGGTCAGAGTAATCTAGATGCTCAATTTTTTGGTTGTTGCCTGAGTATTATTCTAAATTGTATTACCCCAATTTGTGGGGTTCCACTGAGAATCAACTAGGGTCTTTTGATTGAGAAAATTGTTAAAAATATTAAAATTTCTCTTCAGTTCATTGCAAACTTGTAAATGGATGACATTTCCCCGTTTAAGCTGATTTTTTCCCAAGAAATTCTTTCTGCAGCTGAGAGGGCAAATTTCTGACAGGGAATAATATTATATGGATGATCTACATTTTCCACCCATTAGAGATAATCAAATGGGTATAATACCAGTAGATATGGGCCATCAATGGGAGTTTATTTGTTGGTGGAAGGAATGATTAGCTTACAAACCATAAACCAAGATAGTTTAACAGTGGCTGAGCAGCAATATGCCCTGGAAATATTCAGGAAGATTAAGTTATATTGGCCTGTTCACCAGGATTGACATCAACAGCGGTAAAGACAAGGGAAGAAAGAGTAAGACCCCACTTGAAAAATTCAGGTAGACCAGCAGCGGGGCAAATGGTGAAGGGAGGAGGGGTGTAAGCCACGTTGATAGTGAGGAAAGGGCACTCACACTTTGAGTGATAAAACTAAAAGCACAAGGGGCAGAGGGTAAGGCAATTCTCAATGTAGCCCCAGAACGTGTGTCAGGTGAAGCCTGACATGAGAAAAATACCAGAAACCCCAAAATAATCTACCAGATTGGTAGACTTAGTATGAAGTGAGATTTTATAGAAATAAAAATAATTTGGTGCATTTAAGACATTTAGTTATTTACTAAATAGTAACTGTAAAGAGATTTAGAGATTCTAGCTAAATTTTTAAAATCGTTTGTAAGTGGTAATACCTGAAGCTCATAAGAAGAGTATTAATATTTCCAAAAATTAATTAAGCTAACTAATTTCAGGAAGTGAGATGGAATATAATTTAAGCATTTATATGTTGTATTTTTGAGGTTAATTCAATACCCTATGATGCAAACACTATTTAAGTTATTTACTAAAGTGTTATTAATTCTGATCTTCCATCCCAACCTTAAAGAAACTCCCTTCCACAATTTCTCCTTAAAATCATGTCTGTAGGCAACTCCACACCAGCATACCCACCAGTTCTAATGCGTGGATGCATCTAGTGTCATTGTCAGACTGGATCTAAAAACCTTGGTTATGCTAGCTCCTGGTTATCTACCTACAACTGGGTTAGTGGTACTATGCTCCCTGACAGGATAGTTGAGAACAGGAGGATTACAGATAGGGGGGCTTTCCAGGTGAGTATACATGTGGAAGGGGCAGATATTTGCAAAGGCGCAATGCCCTGTAAGGCATCTGGCCATTAGGGACCCACAAACTAAAGGACATGGTTTGCGCTATAAGAGGGAAATCCCTCCATGAGCTCATGGCGAAGCTGGTCAGGGAAAGATGGTTGGGCAACACAGAAAATGAACCACCAGAACAGGTCCGCTGGCAACCAAGTATAGATAAATGGGAAGAGGGTGCTTTAAAAGATTAACAACATCTTTGCCATGGCCATAGCTTGGACTTTTCTCAAAAAGACCAGATCAAATTAGCCCTAAAGGGCATAAATGAATAAATCTGGCAGGATTGTATACCGCCTAGGCCATCTCAATCATGGAGTCACTCATGTAGGGGAAGAGGTTTCATACACCATGAAGGCCAAATCTGTAAGGGTCTTCGCCATGGGCATCAGGCTGGACAGGATTTTACATGCATTCTGATCAAAAAAAGGAAATGCCTTATGAGCATAATCACTAAAAAATTGCAGACTTGGAGTCCACTATTAACAAGCGATGTGTGACTACTGATTTAGACTAATTTTGTTCCAACCAGTATTATGAGCAACCCACCCTACATAATCACCAAATCCTCTAAGGCCTACATGTATAAGATTGTGATCCTATGATTGAGGGCTGCAAACAACTCAGTGGATTGCAATCAAAGTGCCAAGAGGGGCAAAATTTACTACAGGCAATCATGTGAAACATCCTTGAGTTGAAAATCAATTGTCCTGCAGATGGAACATTTGTGAAAACTTTCATTGATACAGATATAGAGGAGATCAGAATTAGATGTTTAGCACCCTCAAAAAGCTGGCAATAAACCCCAATTTAAGGAAACTTTAGTGCGCTGACCTCAACTCACTTAACTTTTGAGGTTGACTAGCTGATCAGGGGATCTATTCCGCGCAGGTTAGGCACCAGACAACTTTTGCTAACATCATAATAGTTTTCACAAAGTAAACTCTCCTCAGATGCTACCCCTTGGTGCATCGATTGCTTGGTTAACTTATTCACGTTCTTAGCGAAACTCTTGAGAAACTTGTACTTTCTGGAGATAAGTTGGACTTTGTGACTCAACGGGATATGTTTTCCAACCTCTTTCTTGGCTTTATCAGCAACAAGATATCTTAGACAGAGTGTCCTCTTCAAAACAGCTTAATCCTAAACTCGCTATCAGCGTTTACTTCATATTGGTCAATCCCAGACTGGTTAAAGTTGATTACTAACTTGATACAACACAAGTTAAAGCAAAAGGGATAAACTTAAAATTCTGTAGAAAGGTTTTTATTAGGATAAAAAGTGGAGTCCTATATTTTAGGTGAAAATTCAAGATATAAATGAATGGAACAAAAAATATTATGGGATTTGGGTTCAATATTAAGGACTTTTCATGATCCTCTAGTCAGACGGCGTCTGACTGATGCTTTGGTCTTTTTATCCTTTTTGCTAATTCTAGTATGTGCAAGATCATTCTTGCGGCAGTTACCAGAGTCTGGATGTTCAGGGGCCTTTGTGCTAGGTCCCGCATCTGTGTTTTTTCTTATTGTAATTGCTTTTGAAATTGGTTGAATGCTAAATCTGGCAATATACTTCTTGAATTTGGGTTTGAGTGTTAGCGCTCCTACAATGTGCCTTGCATTGTGGCTTTAAGTCTCTCCGGAAATTAGATAGCTTCCCATTTTGGTAATATGTTCATTCAAACTTCTGATGCTTTTGACAGTGTAATTTAGTTTTCTCAGTGGGCATCATTGTCAGAATGCACATGATTTTGGCCCCAAATGTATAAAAGGGGCCTCTTTTCATAGGTAATTTGGGCTTCATTGTCATCATTATATAAAAAATCTTCCAACTTGGCGAGGCAAAATAATTCACATGACGTCATTGTAGCACTCTGAAAATTATTTGAATCATTCATGCCTATAAAAGGGCCCAGTTTGCCCCCATCCACGTTGGCCTGGTTTCCAGTATCACAACCAGTTTGGGGTTAATTGCACCCAATCCAATGGTCAAGGATTAACACATGCACCAATCACAGGCTCATCTATAGAACTCTCCCTTCCAAGATGAGACATGAAGAATGCCTGAAGGTGCCGGACATGTTCTCTATCAAGAACAATGTCAGTGGCATCTTTTCAGATAGAGTATTCCAACACTCTCTTGTTAAGATGTATGCAGGCCCAGTCCAGTGGCCTGTAGTTTCTCAGGTTGTGTTCTATCAAATAGTAAAACAAACCTTGTTCAATGCTGAATTTGGGTAACTTAGTTCTCCTCTGGCTCTCTCTTTGGCTTGGAGGAAGGCTAGCTTAAATGTTGCTATAAGCTTCTAACTAAATTTTAATAAGCTCTTTAGATAACTCCTGTTGGTAACTTCTGGATGGTAGGTTTCTTCTATCTGCTGTTATGATCAGTGCCAAGAGGGTAGGCAGAGCAGCCTCTCGCTTATATAGGGCTTTGAAGGGGGACATTTTAATCATGTGATGGTATCTTAACTGGTAGGCCAAAAGCGCTGATGGGAGCAACTGGTACCACATTGACTTGTAGTTTAGGGCCATCTTATTTAAAATGCCTCCTAGGGACCCGTTGACTCTATTGACACTTCTGTGGGAGGATGGAGTGTAGGGGGTAGTGAACTGCTGTTTCACCTCTACCAAATTCAACAGTTTCTTCACCACATCTGAAATGAAATTTTTGCAATGGTTTTTCATGAAAGTGAGGGCATCCATGTCTTGTAATCACTTTTATACTTGAAAAGGCAGTTGAATTCGCGGTGTATTTTTTGATTATGGATGCTGTTAGATACTGGTGGTTAACTTGAAAATAAACCCTTTGGCAACCAACAGATCAGGCCGATTATCCTCCTAATGCTCAAGCTAATACTATAATTAAAGCCTATTGCGAACCATGGCTCAGGTAAATTATCATATTGTACATTTAATTATATCATCAAAAGCTTGGGATGAATACACTTGTACATTTAGGCTGATCCTCTCTGCAACTACTCGGCCCAGGTTGATTAACTCAATGTCAATTAAATTTGATTATTCTATTGGAAGCCCAGGCCAAATACAACCACACAGTTAGGACGATTATCACTGAATTAAATCCTTGTCAACTATCTCAATTAATCAATTCTTATATTAAATAATCAACATGAGAAATTGTTCAGAATTAAACCGAAAATAAAGTTACAAATCACAAGAACAAATAGATGAAAAGAACGTAATCCTTTTTCCGCCTTAAGGCAAATTTCATATGTCAAACCTTGTAATTGGCATAATAGCACTTGCACATGGACCACAAAAATGAGAGTACCTATTATTTTGAGAGGAAAGTTGACATCTGGTTAGGGATTCGTTTTTGTCAGCTATGTGACGAAAACATGATTGACTGGTCAAAAATAATTTACTGTCTATGGCAAATTTTGTATGTTGGTATGCATAATTGGCATGATAGCACTTTCAACTGGACCACCCAGGTGGGAGTACCTAGTGCTATTGAGAGAGGCCTGCTGACAGCCTTATTAAGGGTATGTCGTTTATTTAAATTGATGCTGAAATCTCTCAGAATTCTTATTTCATCAGCAGTATGATAAAACTCATTTTGAGATGATCCAAAGACCATTTTGCATGCTCATTGTTGCAATTTTTGTCCATGAAATCCTCCCAAATATGAGAGTCTTTTTCCACCAATAATCCAACACTAGGTCTCAGTCATATCTGTTCAAGGATTTAACAGAGGTGGAAAATAATCTGTTGAGATTGCGTGCTCAAATATGGCCAGGAGATGCCCTAGAGGTATAAATACCAGCGCCTGGCCTAATGCATTATCAAAAAATTCAGCCTAAATAAATGTCTATTTTATTTTACTTTCGTTTGGCTTTTATTATAAGTTGATTTTTGAGAGTGTTGGCAAGCTGGATCTCAAGATCCACAGCTTGAAACTTTGCCTTCCTTAGTTAAAGTTCCCTATTACATAGGGAAATCAAGCCCAAAATCAGCAGAAGAGTCGGGGCTATTTGAGGATGCCTAGTGAGTTTCTAAACTGTCAAAATTTCATAAGCCATTGAAAAAATTGAGGATCCTTCAGCAAATCTTCAGACCAATTAAGCATGCAGGAATTAATTAATCAGCGAGTGATCCTCAGAATTTCACTAATGCTTTAACCAACTTAGTAAAGTGGTAATCATCACCAGGCTGAACTTTGCGCCACTGGATGCTGTTGGCAATAACTCTACCACGTCAATAAAGAAATTGCTGAATGGTGCAGTGGGTGGAATGGGCATAATATTGGATCTCTTTTCCAGTGGGCAAAAACTGGTGCAGGGTACACACAAGTCCAATGATTAGTATACTTAGTTGGACATGCATTCCCAGTAAAATCTCTCCTTGAGGTAAAATAACGCCTTATGGATCATCCATCACTTACGTGCTTGTGAGCTTCCATCAATAATTTCATGCAATTACTGGGCAAGATGTAAGGGCACAATTATCTTGAATTTTCTTTTTGCAGATTTCCATTTCATTCCGGGTATCTTTAGAACATCTGTGCAGTATGCTAATGACCTCTTCTATCTCATACTGACATGCCTCTTCAGGAAGTCTAATAAGGTCATACAGCCATACACTTTCAGGTGCTTGAGGGTGGAAATACTGGTAATCTGGACTAACCATCCGCGTTAGATGTTTATCACCTGCTTAATGCATGATAAAATAATCATAATCTGGAGTAGAACAGCTTAATGGTCAAGGCGCCCATCTGGATCCTTCATATTACTTAGCCAGCGGAGTGACGCATGAACTGAGACCACATTGAAATACACTCCATAGAGATAAGGCAAGAATTAGTTGAATGCTCTAATTATTGCAAGGAATTCACGTTTAGTAACTGGTTAATCTTTTTCTGCCTTGCTGAATTCCTTGGAGTAATACTTGATAAAATGATCTACTCCATCTTCATTTATTTATGCTAAGATTGTACCAAGTCTCACATCACTGGAGTAAGTGTACTAGTAGTTCTTATAGAAGTCCAGATATGCCAAGATTGGTTTACTACCAATATCGCCTTTAACTCCACGAATGCCAGCTCCTTCTCCAGGCTCCACTTGAACTTTATCTTTTTAGTCAGGAGGTAAGGGGTGCTACCAAGTCCTTAAAATGGGGGCCGAACTGCCTGTAGTACCCACCAAGCCTAGGAACAATTTATCCCTCATACTTTTCGGTAGCTTTATTGCCACTATCGCGTTCACTTTTACATTCTGGGCTTAATTCTGGATGGGGTAATCTTGTGCCTCAGGAATTCTAGTCGTCTCTTGTTAGAAAGTACATATGCTTCTCTTCAGCTTCAAGTTAAAAGCGCGCAGCTGCTTGGAGACCTCCCAGAGGTGCTGCAAATGTTCCTGACATGTGTGTTGAAGACTGTGATTTTGCTAAGTTATATCAACATACTCAATGACTTAAGGTCGCCGAAAATGAAATCCATTTCTTGTTGGAAGGTTTCAGGTGCATTACATGGCCCTTGTGGCTTTCTTGTGGGTTCAAACAACCCTTGGCTGCTGATTAAAGCGCATTTCTCCTAGTCTTCAGGGGAGAGCTCCATTTGCCAGTAGCCACTGGATAGGTTCACGGCCAAAAAGTATTTTAAGCTCCCAGGTGCTTCAAAGCATCATCAATACGCTGCAAAGTATATGAGCTTTTCTTGTTAATTTCAATTTAGGTGGAAGTAGTCCCTGACAGCCTTTTCGGTACCATCATTTTTGCGCACCAGCAACAAAGGAGATGCTCATGTGCTCTTGGATAGATGGATTAGCCTGGCTTCAGATATTTGATTGAGCTTGTGTACAATGACTGCATCCTCTATTTTCAAAAGTTGGTAAGATTTGGACTTGAAGGGGATAGATGAACCGGTGTCCATCTTTTAAACCTTCCCTTTGCACAGGCATAGTCGTTGAAGACAGTACTGAAGATGTCATTAAACTCGTCCAAAAGTTCAAACACTTCTGGTTGCTTGGGGGTCACATCCCCAAAACTTAGCTCGTCAAAGTTTTCTACTACATGCATGGACTAAATATCTTGGCAACTGGTCATGAGGGACAGTGCTACAACTTTTCCTTTCTCAACTTTAATCAGTTGAGTAGTAATGTTCCACAGAAAAGATTTAAATCTCCATAGTAATTGTTATTGTATGATCCTAGTAACATACTGGGAGCTTCCTCTCAGATTCCATCTCAACTGTACATTTTAATATTGTGTCATGATAATTCTTAACGCTGATTGACAAGGTAATTCTTCTTTGGTCCCCTGGTCGAGTTTCTATGCCTTCACTTGCACTTAAGTGGAGTCCTTCTTCAGCGCTCACAGTTAGTGTAGGCTGTTTAACACACTTCATCATTAAGGTTTAATAATCTTATAAATACGATTGTTCTGTTTCAATAAAGAAAGTACTCTGTTTTTGAGGTTTAAATGTCCTCGGCCTTTTTTTACCATGTGGATTTTGTAACTCATAATGCAAAACTGTGTTTGTAGTAAAGTCAATCTTCACCCCAAACTCCAGAAGAAGCTGTACCATAATCAGGAAATCGTCTTGGTTATTGTCCAACACTACTGTGGGTGCCATTAGGGCCATGCGCCCAGATCATAAAGATAAAGCAGAATAAGCTCTCAAGGCGTGGGTGATGTCAGGTCCTGAGGTATGTATTTCATATTGTAGTCAATGTCAGGCTTAAATGTAAGCTTCTTTATAAGTTTAGAGGAGATAATCTTCACTGAAGCCCTGGGTCTAGCACTTCCAGTAGCACACCTTCTGGATGATAACCTCCATCTTAATTACGCTCTTGCCAAAGGGGTCTCCAGTGGTGAGGACATCAGTGTTTGAGTCCTCAAATTGCTTCAAAATAACAGCATTTGTATTGGCCTTGGCAGTGTCTTCACCATCTGGTACCACATTCTTATAGTAGATGCGACATACTGCTCATATTTCAACTTAATTGATCATTTGATAAGGCATATTTGCTTGGGCCAAATAGGAAATGTTTGATACAGATACGTCAGCACTATGAACTCATAATATAGCAAATACAGCCACTGTGCTAGGAGCCCATAACACATGGTAACCCGCACTAGCCAAGCCTTCATCTTCATGGTCGTCCTCAACCTCAGTGTAAAGATCCACCAAGTTTACAATATTAGGTGTGTCCTCTTTAATGGTTTGCTCATTGCTTTGGTTGTACCTAATGGACAGAATTAAGCGAAATTCCAAGTTGGTGACACATAAGGCGCTTAAATTCTTGACATGGCAACCAAAATGTGGTTTACTGCTCTTCTCTTTGGGCCTTTCAATATTACCATTGGTGACATAGATGGCCTTACTGACTCACCGGAGTGGTGTAGGTGCCATTGACTTAAAATTAAATCTGTAAATATTCTGTACATCGAGTAGCGCCTCTTTAAGCGCTTTAAGTGACACTGCACTTTTGACTGCCAAAGTCATGTGAATCTTTATATTAGGATGTATTCTAAGGAGATTAACAAAATGGATTCTGGCGGTGGGAATATCAATTGTTCTTGTGGTACATAGTTGCTGGGCCTTGAGGTAGAAACAAGAATCTTATTTTGCAACTGACTCGTTTTTGACCTACTTCATCAATAGGAACTCTTGCTTCATATTATGGACATCCTGGTCACTACGTAACTCAGAGTAATATGCTCTTGACTTCAACCCAAGATAATCCAGGTATCAAGGATGCGCTGAGATCTCCTGAGCCAATGGCTCATACATCCCTGTATGTGGTGAGCCTTATAATTGTTGCTAACGCCATCCATGCTATTTTTGTACAATTGGAGGAAACTAGAAAATGTCCCCTCTTCAGGTGTGTATATGGTCTTGAAATAGGGGTTAAAGTTTGGATCCTCTTCAACAGTATCAGCGTACATCATATATATAGTAAAGTTCAAGATCTTACTGGTTGTTGTGCGCATATTTGAGCAGTCCGCACAGGTCCCTACATTTGAGTGGTAGGTCGAGTAGATGTAGGCTCTGGTATGGAGGGTATTAGTGTCCTCAGTTATTCAATACTTTTTTCCATTGCAAACAGAATGCTTGTCGTGCTGCTCCAAGTGCTCACCATACTCATTAAGAGTAGTGATGTTTTGCCATTTTTTCTCAAGAAATACATTTCTCTCATCAATGTTCTTGAGAGTAAAGTCCATTTTGATAACTAGTGGGGGTCCTCTCACTATGGGTAGTGTGGCAATTTTAGTTCTTTTAGAGGTCTCCTTGACACTCTCAAGAACATTATGAAAATTTTGCACATCAAATTCCAGAGTACGGACTCTAGTACAGATGGTATCCTCCTTCATCACAAGGTGTTCAGAGGAATCCTCTCCACTTTCTCTGTGATAGCGCCTCTTTATCCGCATCATCATCAGTTTGCCCAGAAGAACTATAATGATCATCGGTAGGGCTTGATGGTGCCAGTCCTGCAGTGAGCACCAAAGTCAGCACGCTGACATTGGCTTGCTTAACTTTCTAGGCCAACTTGCTGCTCATGGGATCTACTCCGCGCAGGTTAGGCACCAGACAACTTTTTCTAACATCATAATAGTTTTCACAAAGTAAACTCTCCTCAGATGCTACCCCTTGGTGCATCAATTGCTTGGCTAACTTGTTCACGTTCTTAGAGAAACTCTTGAGAAACTTGGACTTTCTGGAGATAAGTTGACCTTTGTGACTCAACGAGAACCTTTTTAACCTCTTTCTTGGCGTTATCAGCATCAGGGTATCTTTGACAGAGAGTCTTTTCAAAACAGCTTAATCCCAGACTGGCTATTGACGTTTACTTCAGTTGGTCAATCCCAGACTTGTTACTGGTGATTACTAACTTGATACAACACAAGTTAAAGCAAAAGAGTTAAACTTAGAATTCTTTAGAAAGGTTTTTATTAGGATAAAAAGTGGAGTCCTATATTTCAGGGGAAAATTCAAGATATAAATGAATGGAACAAAAAAATATTATGGGATTTGGGGTTCATTATTGAGGATTTTCCATGATCTTTAGACAGACTACGTCTTAATGCTGCTTTGGTATGTTCATCTATTTTCACTAAAAATCTGTATGAATGAGCTCCTTTGTGTGGCAGTTACCCCTAAATCTGGATGTTCAGGGGCCTTTGTGCTAGGTCCCACATTGGGATTTGGCTCATTATACTTGCTTTTTAAATTAGTTAATTACCAAATCTAACAATATGCATCATGACATCAAGTTCAAGTGATGGCGCTCCTACAATGTGCCTTGCATCATGGCTTTAAGTTACTCTGAAAATTTTACAACTCCTTGATTTGGTAATATGATCATTCAAACTTCTGATTTGCCATTTATTCAGTTTGTCCACTGAAGGCTTCATCAGCGAAATGCAAATTAATTCAGCCCCCTAAAGGTATAAAAGGAGGCCATTGATAAAAAATTAGGTGGCGTTGCATCCTCATATAAAAAATCTTCCAACTCAACAGGACGAAATTTATTTAGCATAATATCATTGTTATCACTCTGAAAATTATTTACTCGTCCATTCCTATAAAAGGGCCTCTTTTTCAACCATCTGCAGTGTCTGGTCGCCAGTTCCACCACTTGTTTGGGGTTAATTAGACCAATTCCACTGGTCAAGGACTGACCAGATGCACCAATCACAGGCTCTTCCGCAACTTTGACCAACAAGTCAGCTGTGTTCAATACTAAAAGACCCAAAGAATAATGAAAACTCTAATGAATAAACTAAACAAGTTCTTGGCTCCATTGGGAATAATTGATTTCACCTAATTTCATAGATATTCACATGACACTCACCACCTCCCCCCACACTAATATATAAGCTTGCACTCTGCCAGTGGTAGAGTGCTGTTGTGTTTTGTAATTAACTAGTAAATCTCAAAAAAATTTCTGCCAGAAACTTTAGTATTTTAATAAGTTTTAAAGATCTTACCCCTTTAATGAGATTGACAAAACCTAGAAAAGTGGTTCGGCTCATTGTTCTTGGTGATGTCAATAGCCATCTATAGTTTACTCAGAATTAACATTTTTCGATGGGATAACCAAGGAGCGCACCCCTAGGAACTAAAGCACCAGCCGTCTGCTAAACGCGTGCGTCCTCAAACTCTAATTTAAAAATGAACACCCAACTTCTAATTCAATCTGCTATAACCAAGGTCAGAACATAGGATGCCTCGCTATGGAATGGTAAATTGAAAATGATGCTGGTGGAATCAGAGTTGGGAACACGCTGGCAACCACGCCCCAAAATCAAGTGCGCCTTTAGGCCAACCACAACTTAAGACTCAATCTTGTCCAGAAAATTGTAGATTCAGATGTTCACACACATAAGCCACGTAGCCCTCTATCACAAGAGGCATAGGTGAGATTGTTGCATATCTTAGCTTAGTTGTCAGGATAATAATGATGTTCATTTATCAATACTTTCCGCATATATTCCTTGCAGATTCTACTCCTTGTCCTCAAAATAGCGATGCCCTGTGATATATGGATGCTATTATGGGTACTATATACCCCAATGGAAGCCACATCTTTACTTGCTACATCGATGTCTCAAAAAAACAGGTTGCTCCTGGGGAGTATTGGGGACTTTAAGCAACGCCTGGAAGTTTGTGAGAAGCTGGCTAGGTGTAAAAATTTACTCTAGGTTTGATTATCAGCCATCAACCTAGTAACCTTTTTACTGCACAGGTTTGATTTCCTCATGCACTTTGTCACATTGTGTAGAATGTATCAATTGATAATAGTATGGAGACTATTATCTGTAGTTGAGATTGAACTATTATTTGGCCCAACGCTCGGCCAGTATTACAATTAAATACTCTGTAAGTTGTACTCGTAGAGATTTGTTCTTTATACTCTTGTCCACCTAATCTTTGTTAAGATACCCTGGTGACAGCCTCTCTCTGCCCAACACACAGTCAGCAGCTATCCCTAATTGTGGTTCATTTGACTCTAGATCCCCGCTCAAATCTTTACTATTCTCTCTGAATAAATCCAATTATTGCTTTCTGCAATAATATCCTTGGGATAGAACGACACAATAGAAGCTGATAGTCTAACTATACACCAAATTGATATTACTGTAAAGTACTTGTTATCTTAGAAATTAGGGTTTTTTAGATAATGTTTTTCTTTATCTTCAGGCTTCCTGCCAGACAAGGATCTTGGTCCTCCTGACTGATTAAATCCTTATCACCTGTATCAACCCCAGGATGGATGAAACCAAATGGAAAGTCGCGCTGATCTGTATCTATTCCAAAATACTGGGTTTTTTATTATAGTATGTCCTAGGGAATTATATAGTAGGGGATTCAGCTGTCTAACCCTCAGTTGACATTTCTTTGATGAAATGGCAGCCGTTGCCATTGAATCACCCTTCCTCATCTTGGTAGTGATGGTTTACCCATCCTGGCTAGGATTCCATCATTGGACATCCTCGAGACCTCAAACAGAAAGAGTCAGAAAATGTGTCCCTAACGTTTTCCTCTTGATCCAAGTGAACCAGCCAAAATTGGCTAGTGACCTGCTTAGGTAATGGAACTTATTACCCATTATGGCAGTTCACTTCACCAACCAATAGAATCGCTAGTTGCAAGTAGCATCACTTGCCTTGCAACTTGCTATTCATTCCCAATCAGTCGGTGCTGAAACCTGACCAATCCCAATTGGTACACCTGATAGTTAATCACTATCAGATGCCCCTATTTCGTTGGCAACTCCGCCCAATGAGATCTTAGGTATTCATCCAAATTGATACCTGACAGATATGACCAGGAAAATATCCCAAAATCCCCCAAACGTAGTTCCTCCAAAACTTGGGCCAACTGATTTCTAATTCACTTCGCCTTAGGGAATTTTCACCTAGCAATACCAGGTAACCTAGCAGGCTGGGAATATGGGCAAAAATCTCAACACATCCCCCCTCTTGCCTAGATTTTCAGCAAGAAAAGGACTGGGGCCTGAGAATGCCATTTTGGACACTTGGTCAAATACTTCATTGGTTCAAGTGGAGTACACTCATCAATACTCAATTCTTCTCAGGATGACCTTTGGCATATGGCGTTCTTCCTCTTCCTCCTCACTACTGCCTTCTCAGAGCGCGGTCCCCATGACCTTCTGTCATGCCAGGCTGATCAATTTACTTGTGACGATAGTAATCCCAGGATCTGGTTTTCCCCCATCAGGGTATATGACCCGCTGTCATATCCAGCATTTTTGGTCTGGTGTCCTTGAATTCCTGAATTTCTCCTCATCCTAGACAGGAGACTCTTGCCGGCAATGTTCATTTCATGCCTTAATTAGGAGTACTTATTTATTATTTGCCCTTGTTATTTCGCTCATAACCTCTTGGCATAAGTCATTCTTAATTCTTCCCTTGGAGAGCTTATCTCATTAATTTTGAGATTAATTTCCCGAAATTGGAGCTTAATGGATTATAGAGTGCATAATGTCAACCTCTATATAAATCCAACATCCCCCTTTTGTCCATCTCATATGTCAAATTCTGAATCTCGCTACCAGCAGCTCCTCAATAGTCTGTCTGATCCAGACCTCTGTCTCTTCCAGCAGATGAGTTGGGATGTTTGACGGAACCTCTTTTATGGTCCTTCCAGGACTCATATGCCTAGTCTGGTGCAAGTAGCTAGTCCTTCCATTAAATTACTGAGAAATGGTAACTAATCCCTCCAAAACCAGGCTGGCCATCATTTTGAACAACTCTCAGCTAACTCTTCCTCTGCAGTCAATTTCAGAGTTGGACTTAAAACCCTCCTGGATTCATCTCCTTTTGCTGATGCTCCAAACATCATCATAGATGCTCTGGAGATTATGCTGGTTGCTCTGTATCATTTGTTTCTGGCCAAGTCAGGACCTGCTCCCTGAGTTTCTCTTCCAACTCAGTCAATTTTACAAACCTGCTTGTTCTGGTTTCTGAGCTCTCAATTGGTAACAGCATACACTTTGAGCTCCCCTACGCTGAACTCCAGGCCCAAGTCACTGAGGCTTTGACATTAGCGCTGAATCCCTCTGATCTTGACAACCTTCTGGATCAGGATACTGCTGCTTATGCTCTTTGCTTTGCTGGCCAAGTTCTTTGAAGTTGGTTTAAAATGTTCCAGCCTCACCTGGTTTCCACCGATCATTCAGCTTTTAGCTTCCACAAAGCCTGTAATCGCCATTTGCAGGATGCAATCCGCTCTCTGCACAACTATCTCTTCTCTGGAGCTTCCCATTGGTATCTTCCACTGATGGCGTTGATAGGGGGCATGATTTGGCAACCCCCATTAAGTATTCCTTCTTTGTTGCTAGCCCACATGTCTGGTGTCCTTGATGAAGCATGTTAGCAGGCACTCAGGAACAATCTTCTGGCTCTGGTGCCATATCAGGATTACTCGGGGTTATTTGCTGATTGCCTCTTTTTATACTGCTGCTTTCCTCCCTGCTCTGGGATTTTGCAATTGGCATCTTCCAACATCTCAATTTCCTTCCCTAGTCACTTTTTCTCAGGGCTCAGCATCCGCTCAACAAATGTGGTTTCATGTAGGTCTCACCCTCCCAAGCGTCCAATTGCATATTAATTTTGATGGGCTGTTTATTCCTACCACGATCCATCCTCCCTCCCCCAAGAGGTGACATAGGTGGAATCATCCCCATACCAAGGATAATCATTAAAAATAAAAATTATAAAATATATCAGCTTTTTTATCTATGTAGTTTATAATCATTTTTTCCAATATCTTTTATCATATTTTTTATTTTATTCTTCTTTTTTACTATGGGACTTGACCTTGTTTTAGTTCAGAGGTCCATCTTTTCCCCCAAACTGGGTCCTGGGTACTTAAACCTACCAGTTTTCCATGGTTCAGAGGTCCTTTTTTGGACTTAACCATCTAGATTGGTTCAGAGGTCCTTTTTTGGACTTGATTTAATCATCAGGACATGATCAATTTAATGGTTCATCAGTCCTTTGTAAACTCTTTTATTTTTTTCCTTAATCCAACGCTTTAGATACTTAGTGTGGACTCAATTTACAACTCTTCCATCCAAGAGATTCTTGATGGAGTAAGCATTGGTCACCATCGTGGCAATTACTTTGAATGGACCCAACCACAACTCATCTAATTTGTTTCTTTGTCTGAGACCATGCATATCGCAATAGGCGACTCTTTCCCCTATTCAATATTCTTCTAAGGCTGGCCAGTTTTTGTCATCCGGCAATTTCGCTTATATCCTTTTCTTAAAGGTTGTATCAAATAATCTCAATTGCATATTGATCAGGATACTCATCAGTCAGTTCAGGTATTGCTCAGTACTCATCCCTGACATAGGTTCCACCACTGAATATAAAATTGGTGGCAACGCGGCCTTTCTTCCATATAATAATTCAAATGGCATCTTTCCCATCGCCATATGATGACTAATGTTGTAGGTGAACATCACCAAACTCAGGTACATTCCCCATGCAGAAGTTCTCCCTGAAACTAGCTTCCTCAGCGTCGCGGCCAGTGTCCCATTGACCTGTTCTACCAGTCCATTCATCTCCAGCTGGTATGGTACTGACACAACTCCTTGGATCCCCATTATTTCATTTAACCTCAGGATCACATGAGACGTGAAGTTGGTCCCATTGTCGCTCAGCAGGACTTGCAGACATCCATGCTGGTATACTACTTGATCCAGGATGAATCTCGCAGTACTGGTAGCATCTACTCTGGTTAGGGCCTTTGTCTTAACCCATCTCATCAGATGGTCGATGGTAACTATGATGTACTTGACTCCCCCTGTGCTCATTGTCAGTGGTCCCATCACATTGATGGACATTGTGTGCCAGGTGAATCCAAGGTGGACCAGTCAGTATCCAGTTGTATTCTTGTGTGGTTTGTGCAGCTGGCACTCCACACAACAAGCCAGATGATCCGCGACATTGTAGTTGATCGATTCCCAGTAATAATACTGGCAAATATGGTCAGTTGTTTTCCTCAGGCCTCCATGCCAGACAACCTTGTGAGCTGCTTGTACTATGCTGCTCTTTCCAATGGTTTTGGGAATAATAACCACTTCCCATTGATCATCTTAAATACTTGTCCATCCATAGTCTTGGTGTTTTTCCATCGCTTTTCAAAGCGCACCTTGGATTTCTCAAGGCTCATCCCCAATTCTTCCTTTGACCATTCTCTGGAATAGCTCATCCACCTGCGGGTATACCAACTGGACCATTGGCAACGCAATAAGCCATCCGCGTTCTGATGAGAAGCCCCCATTCAGTGGACTATCTCATAATTGTAAGCCTGAAGCTTAAGTGCCCATTGGGCCAGTTGTCCTTCCAGTTCCCTTAGATTGTGCAGCCAATGCAGCGAAGAGTGGTCCATCACCACCTTAAAGTGCATTCCATGGACATACACCTGAAACTGCTTACATGCATAAATGACCGCAAGGCATTCATGCTCAGTCATAGTGTAGTTCCTCTCAGCGGCTGAGAGTGTCCAGCTCACATACGCCACCAGATGCTCGTCCCCAAGTTCATCTACTTGGCTCAGTATGGCGCCAATCACCATCAATGAAGCATTGGTTTGAATGATAAACTCCCAATCAAAATTTGGATATTTCAGAATTGGCGAATCTATCAAATACTGGCGTAACTCATCAAAGGAGTCCTGGGCCTCTTCATTTCATATGAATCCTTTTTTTGGATCCTTTAATAAATGGAATAATGGCATGGCTATTTGGGAAAAGTCCCAAATAAATCTTCTATAGTATCTGACCATCCCAAGGAATACTTGGATGTCTCAGACACTCTTTGGTACAGCCATATGCTCTATAGCTGCTATCTTCTGGGTTTGCGGCTGCAATCCACTTGAGTTGATTACAAATCCCAGGTATTCCAACTCTTTCTTGAAGAAGTGGCACTTCCTTGGCTTGATCTTCAGGTTAGCCGTGGACAGTCTCTTAAAAACTTCTTCCAAGTGGTGCAAGTGATCAGTAAACGTTCTACTGAACACATTGATATCGTCCAGATATACCAGGATGCATGACAACTTCAGGTCGCTTAATATCGCGTCCATGGCCCTCTGGAACGTCGCAGGCGCATTGCAGAGACCCTGGGGCATCCTCATCAGCTGGTATAACCCCTGCGCAGTAATAATCGGCATTTTTCTTGGTCTTCTTCTGGCAAGTTGATCTGCCAATATCCTGAGATTAGATCCATTGCAGAGAAATACTTTGCTTCTCCTAAATGATCTAGTGCATCGTCGATCCTTGGTAGGGGATATGAATCCTTCTTCATAATTTTGTTCAGCCTCTGGTAGTCAATCACCACCCAGTTTGATCCATCCTTCTTCTTCATGATCAGAATTGGACTCGCCCAGGGACTTGACGATAGAACTAGAAGCCCATGCTTCACTAGTTTGCTGATTTCATCCTCCACTACTGCTTTGGCAGCTTTCAATCTTCAGATTGGTCTCATCCTTATTGGTAGATTTTCCCCAGTGTCAACCTTGTGAATTACATCTTGTGCGCATCCCAAATCGTGGTCATCTTGAGAAAACACTTCCAATATTTCTCAAATAGTTTGAGCACCTCTTCCTGCTGGCCTTCTGGCAGATCAGCGAGCTGCTCTTGATCAACCAATAGGTTGATGCTTTCAGCTACCCCAGCTGGTAATCCCATTTCATTGAGAGACCCAAAATCATGGAATCGTCTCAATTCGGCCATCAGGATCAAATGAATAAATGCAATGATCTATTTCCTCTTGATCTTCATCAGTTTTTCACTCAAATTCGCCAGGAGAACTCGAATTTCTCCATGATCCAGCATTATTATCCCAGGAGCCACCCATGGCTCCACTCTGGACTTCTTCCAGGGGCTTCTGACTTCCCCATACAACAGCTCAGAAATCTCCAAAGTCAACCCTGTGTCAACTATTATCTGTGATCTGGCTGGTATGGTCCTATCTTTCTTGATCCTTAATGGAATTCCTCGGTTTTCTAGGATTTCCGCTGGCATCTCTCATATTGCTTCCTACCAACTAATTGGTATCAAATTGATACAATGCCATCATTGTATATTAGATTAATGAAGTTGTTTCTCTGATTCAATGGAGCTTCACCATCCTTCTGGTATACCAATGGTAACATCTGACCCAGGATGGTCAACGTATTATCCTCAAAGTTACATTTAACTTCGTAATTTCATAGAAACTCTGTTCCAATCAAGATGTCATAGTTTTGGTTCACCAAAACTATCGCTGGCGCAGATACCACCAATGACCCAAATTGTAGTGGCAGTGCACTATATGCTCCACAGGAAACGGTGGTGTTCAGCCCAGCTGTCCCATATTCTCTCTTGTGTTCCAAGTCCAGTGAGATCTTCATCCTCTTTACCAGCTTGGTCAACACAATATTGATGAGTGCTCTGCTGTGACAATCACCATCACCCTCACTCAATTCATTTATATATCTATATACATACACTCAGAGTATTGTAGTATAGTATTTACTGAGTGAATGGCGGCGTTATTAGCCAAATCTAGGGTGTGAATAATTTGCGCCAATAAATCAGGAAATGATTCCTTTATTACGCCGAGGGGGATAGACAGATTGGCCTCATCTAAATGGACGTCTGATAACTCTTCAGGATTCTCGGCGGTTCAGATCTTCTCCTCCAATTGTTGGGCATACAGCCAGGAAACTTTTTGGATTATCTCAGGGTCGATCTTCTTCGCCCCAGCTCTGGTCACAGCATTCACATCCATATTGACCACTTGGTATAGCTTATCCTGATTGTCATCTATGAACAGATTGCTAAAATCTATTTCTTCATTCATGATATCAGAAGGAACAGGTTTCTCAGCCGCTCTAGACTATTCCTTGTCTAGGCAGTGGGTCCTTTTCCCGAATCCTTGGCAGCTGCTGTCTCCTTGACCTGGACCACGTTAATCTGATCCTTCAGCTTTTTGCAGTGTACGGCAAAATGTCCTTTCCTGCCACACTGATAGCAAACTTTTTCTTTCTTGCTTAACCATCTGAATTCTTTGGGCTTATTTCCTGGCACAGGTTAGTTGGTAGCCCCCTTTGCTCCTTAATTTCTCTTCGTGGGATTTGAATTTCATACCAAATTGGACTTGAAGCTTCTATTTGGGGCATCAAATGTCACTCCCAAAATCTTCAGGTTGTCTACTATTTGTGAGGTAGTTATCTCCATCATGAACATGGAAGACATCATATGATGCAAATTGTGATAGGACCAAAGGGCCGCTTGCAGTACAATTCTAGCATTAAAGTCATCTGATACTTTTGCTCCAGCCAGGATCTGCGACTCCTGGTAAAATCAGTCCGCGAAGATAGCAAGAGACTCATCTTTATGGAATTGAATTCCCATAAATTTTTGCTTGCGTTTTGACATGCGGGTTTGATTCCCAAATTCCTTCATGATGGCCGCCTCTGCCTCTGCATATGACCAGCTGTCCCCCTCAAGGTGGGGTAACACTAATTTTTGACAGTTAGTGTCCAGGAAGTTCATGACTGTCAACGCCTTTTGATGATCTCTGTAGCTGTTCATAGTCATGTCAAACAGTTGGAAAAATGCTGGGCATTATCCTGATGGAATGTTGGCAATTTTGGCGTTGCCCTAAATTCCTCCAAGTCATTTCTGGCAGATTCTCTCAGTTTGGCTACTTGGCTAACTTTTGGGGAGTGACTTCGGGCGTCATCTCCAAAATGGCATTGAAAGTGGGCGGCATATTCCTTGGGGTATTCAACTTCCCAAGTATTGTGTGAGGACTTCTCTCTTTGGCATCACTGGCCATATCGGGCTCACAAGCACATCTGTGAGCTTTAAGTTCCTCCACTTGTTTGATTGATTTCTTGATATCCACACTGAACTTTCTTAAATGAACGTGATCCACTTCTTGCTCCATTTTCAGGTATATGACCTCTCAAACGAGGTCCCCTTTTTCTTCTTCAGCGAGTTTACTTTGCTGAGTAACTCATTCCTGAAGTTAGCTACATTCTCCACTCCTTCCTCCACCTTGGTGACTCATTCTTCCAAGGCTGTGAACTCCCGATGGTCCACTGAGTCCAAGGCATTCTGGTTCACAGTGGCGATCTCAGTCCACAGCTTGCATAGTTCTTCTTTATACAACATTATAATGGACTATTTACTCAACTACCCCTGTAGTGAGCACCAACTTGTAAAAATTTACTCTAGGTTTGATTATCAGCCATCAACCTAGTAACCTTTTTACTGCACAGGTTTGATTTCCTCATGCACTTTGTCACATTGTATAGAATGTATCAATTGATAATAGTGTGGAGACTATTATCCATAGTTGAGATTAAACTATTATTTGGCCCAACGCTCGGCCAGTATTACAATAAATACTCTGTAAGTTGTACTTGTAGGGATTTTTTCCCTATACTCTTGTCCACATGATCTTTGTTAAGATACCCCGGTGACAGTCTCTCTCAGCCCAACACACAGTCAGCAGCTATCCCTGATTGTGGTTCCTTCATCTCTAGATCCCCGTTCAGATCTTTACTCTTCTCTCTGAGAGTCTTCTAATTATTGCCTTCTGCAATAATATCCTTGAGATAGAATGACACAATAGAAGCTGATAGTCTAACTATACACCAAATTGATAATATTACTGTAGATACTACTAATCTTGGTAATAATACTTTTGATATTAATACTGTCTTTATTATAGTAAATCCTAGGGAATTATATAGTAGGGTTTCGGCTTTCTAACCCTTGGTTGACACCTCTTTGATGAAATGGCAACCATTGCCACTGAATCAACCTTCCTCATCTTAGCAGCGATGGTCTTCTCATCCTGGATAGGATTCTGTCATTGGACATCCTCAAGACTAAAATGGAAAGAGTCAGAAAACATGTCTCTAACTTTTTCCTCTTGATACAAGCGAACCAACCATAATTGGCTAGCGACCTGCTTAGGTAATGAGACTTATTACCCATTATGGCAGGTCACTTCACCAGCTGACTGAATCGCTAGTTGCAGGCGGCATCACTCGCCTTGCAACTCACTATTCATTCTCAATCAGTAGGTGATGAAACCTGACCAATAAATTAGTACACCTGATAGCTAATCACTATCAGATGCCCCTATTTCATTAGCAACTCCGCCCGATGAGATCTTAGGTATTCATCCAAATTAATCCCTGATGGATATGACCAGGTGAATTAACAAAATCCTACAAATGTAGTTCCTCCAAAACTCGGGCAAACTGATTTCTGATTCACTTAGCCTTAGGGAATTTTCTCCTAGCGATACCAGGTAATTTAGCAGGCTGGGAATATGGGCAAAAATACCAACACTAGGCCATAAGGGGTGCATAAACTAGTGGGATTAAGTGGCTAGCTGAGCCAACCCCAGGAGTGCTTTGGTAACAGCCAAAAAATGCAGGAAGCGGAGCACTACCACCATGGAAGGGGCAGAAGGCATTAAACTTAACAACATTCAAAAATAATTTGGGTGTGATGGCTTTGTTGTTGCATTAAAACTTATAAGTATGGGGTTGATCAGTTAAGTGATCAAAGTAAAAGAAAAAATTTTATACTCAATCCAATTGTCTTATTTTCATTAAAAACCAACAGTTGGACGGTAAATAATGATTTTCAAAATCTAACTGGGGCAAAGGCAAGTTTGCCTAGAGTGCTTTGCTGTCTTGCACAACCACTCTAAGGCCTAATTACCAAGAGATTTTGTCTTGGCGCACTCCCAATTTCCATAAGGCAGTGCGATGCTTTCAAAACATTTAATTAATCTAATTTCTGATATACTTTTTTCTCTCTTACTGTAGTTTGTTTTTACTTAAGCCAATTTTTTTAAAAAAATATATAAGACAGAATTACTAATTTCCCCCAAATGGTAGGTTTTAAATAAAACTATAGCTATACTAATGACAGTTCTGAAGCACTGGTTAATTTTTAAGCGCCTAACTGATTGCTAAACAATTTAGCACTCCATGCCAGGAGCTTCCAGGTTGCTTTTAAAAGCATAAACTTTACATTTTAAACATGTTTGATTCGCTTGAAATTGTATAAATTTTTGGTTTGAAAGCTTAAAATTTAAAAATAACACCACCAGATATATTGTTATTTGGTTTAATACAATAAAGGATTTAATGATCACCCTGAAATGTAAGATTTTAGACCTTAAAATTATTCAAAAGTCACTTCAAAAATTTTTAGCTGACTAGAAAGCTAATATACATTAATTGAAGGATCAGATGGCTCAAAAAGCCTTGCAAATGTTATAGAAGATCAGTTTGATAAACTTTAACTTATTTCACTAGTGCGCATGCTCAGTATGATATGCCAGATCTTCTATATAATCTGTTAATGAATCCCCTGAACCTAAAGTGGCTAATAACCCAGGAGTTACTGTCTTACTAATCTGCTTAACTGCTGCTGTTATAAAGACCTTTTTCAAAAAGAAGTTTGCACCTTGAGAAGGGAAAATATTTTTTTCATTTACAGTTATTTGAAGACGCTATGTAAGAGGCCATGGATAGGCATAAAGGTAAAGTACCCCAAAAACTGTCTCAGAAAAGTAGCACAGCAAGTTTTTTTCCTCATCAGAAATTCTGCATAACTTAGACCCAAATGTGAGAGGAGTTATAAAAGAATTTTTAAGTGGTTAACCATTGCCAACCAGAAAGAAGCACACTTAGCAATTTAGTTTAACAAATGAGAATCATCCACTAAGTTTGCAAATTGTCTCTTTTATGAAGCACAAATGTTAGCTTCTAGCACAAAATCACGCTAAATGACTTCATGATGCCATAATTCCAGCCAATCTTCTATAGCAGAACTGCTGTTTCACATAAAAGGTGTGAAGCAAAGTTTTACCAGCATACTAGACATAAAAAAGCGTTAATCAGTATACCTTCTGAACTTTTGAGAAGATACTACGCCTGAATCCTCTTTTACCATTAAACCTTTTGTTCATTCAATGTCAGCCAAAAAAGGAGAATAAAAATAATGTGGGCTGTAACTATTGTAATGAGCGATTCTACATAGCTAAAATGTTTAACAAGAATAGCCTTTAAGAAGGAAAAAGGGAAGTGAACATATAGTAAGATCAGTTTGGGACCATCTAGTACTAAAAAACATATAGTAAGAGGCTATAATGTTGACCTGCTTAATAGGCCTCATATTGATGAAACTCTTACCACAGCTTCTAGAAGCCAAGCTGTCCATTGTTTCAATATAACGAAACCAATAATTACAAGAGTTCAATGATGATAATAAAGAGTGTGGTTTCAGATACTAAAGCTTTACATCTGCTTTTAGTTCCACTAAGCTTTAAAACTCTTTTAAGACTTTTTTACACAGTTTAAAGTATTATCACCCGCATTGAAGCGTTTATCATTAAAGTCAAAGTTGGTAATATAGTGGACAATGGATCCCCTGTCAATGTTGTCCTCACAAAACTCATAAATCGGATCAAGATTGCTCCTAACTTACCTCATTTAGTTGATATGGTAACAAGAGTCCCATCCCACAAAAACCCTTGGGCGTATTCTTCCTTGCCATTCATTTAAAAATGTTAAATTTTTAATGTACTATTGCTTTTCTAGACAATTAAATCTATAATTTATTATTGAAAAACTCAATTCTTAAGACTCCTGGAATAATTGATATTTCAGAAAACTTTATCTCTTTAATAGGCTATCAATGCCCCTTGTCAAGAAATTATCTGTAACTCTATCATCCCCCAAGAGGCGATGTGGAATGCACAGCCACACAATAATGGAACAAGCCTTTAAAATCAAAGTAAATAGGTTACCAAGAAAGGTGCCAGTACACAAGGGATCCAGGGAGAGAGTGTAACCAATTGCATAAATCACTAGATATGCTAAAAAAGTAAGGACTTGGTTATATCCTAAAGGGAAACATAAGCAAGTGTAGATCAGTACTGGGATTCTCGGGCGCCTCAATTAAAATAGGGAACGGGCTTTCACAAGTGTCAGAAATCAACCAGATGGATTCCTCCAATAACTATTAAATTTAGGGCAATATTACTCAGCACCAGCGGATTGACTAATTACCACGTTTATATAGTATGTAATATTGGAATTTATTAGGTACGCCAACCAGGGGACGGACATTACTAAAATCACAAAAAAATAAAACCCAATCAAAAACAAATGGAAAGATAAAATTAAACCGCAACCCTGGTGGGTAGCAGTAACCGCTAACCCACCATGGCAGAGGGTGAGGGGGGGTCAGGCAGTTTGTCCTCAGACAAATCCAC
This sequence comes from Massospora cicadina, assembly GCA_022478985.1. NCBI lineage: Eukaryota > Fungi > Entomophthoromycota > Entomophthoromycetes > Entomophthorales > Entomophthoraceae > Massospora > Massospora cicadina. The sequence goes on from JAKSZP010005323.1 coordinate 205,727, forward strand.
CATGGCCATGTCATTTTGGTTGAAAAAATGGACCCAATCAGAGAGCCAGGGCGTAGGGGCATCCATGTAGTGGGGGTGAAGGACATTGTAGTATGAGTTCTCAACCTCTTCATCAAGCTGAGCGCGGTATATTGCTTCAACAAATTCCGCGATGTGAAATTCAGCTTGAATGTGGGCTTTGGGGAGTTTGGCAAAATCAGAGATACTCTGGTGGGTGATTTTAGCAGATGGGTTAAATTCTGCTAGTTTGGTGACATGCATGATAGCGTCTTCAGCATCATCAAACAACTTTGAGACGTCGCTACAGGGAGATTTGGGGAAATTGGGGGGGGGAAGTAGAGTGTGTGGACAGCCCTTCATGAAGTTTAGCCACTGATTTGGCCACTGCTTTGCATAGGTTTGGGCAACAGGGAGAGGCCATTACAGCTAAGGCGAGCTGGTGGTCGCTTTAGTAGGGGGCAGCATTGGGTAGTGGAGTGAAACGTTTAGGGGTGGGTTATTGTCTAAATCAGGAAGGAAAAATTCTGCCTGACCATAATAAAACTGGCTGAGAGGTTGACCAGTTTGCTCACTGATGATAACTTTACCTGATTTATCAATTTTGGCCAGTAGGTCCCATGGATTTTGGTTCACAAGAATAGCGGATGAAGAATTGGGGTGGGTAAGAGTCAACTGGGCAACTTGGGAGTGAATGGTGGTCCAAGCCTAACTCTGATTGGTGGGGGCAGATTTGGGTGGGTGAATGTGGGTAGTCGATTTGGTGGGGGCCAATTTTTCACTCTGGTCCATCGAGTTAGAATGTTGGGTGGGAGGGGGCAGCAAAACGCCCCATTTGGGACCCACTGAATGTGGCTCCAGACCCACATCAGAGGAAGTGGCTTGGGGGCAGGATTTTTTGGAATAGTCGAGTCCCAAACATAGGGGAAAAATTTTGTGACCATTATCCACCCAAGCCCAAAAAAGTTCTCAGGTGCTGCTGCAATATGAGCATGGGGGAATTTGTTGGGCGATGGCAGGGTGGTGGGGGATTATGGTGGCAGTGACGCGAGGTGCAGCAAGGCGCTCTGCACCAGAAGGAACAGCAAAGACAAGGTTGGGTTGTGTCCCATAAGCCATAAGCCCTGCCACCAACTGTTCATATAAAATTTGGGGTGGGAGGTGGGAGGGAAGATTCGCAAATGACACCACCATTGTGGTGTCTGTTGGAAGGCGAGTTTGGGTGGTAGGAATGGGGGTGTTTTTGTATGAGGGGGTGGAGGCTGCTGCTGCAGCATCCTCCTCTGTTTGGAAGCCAATATCAAAATGGCCCTTAAAAGGGTGAAAATTGATGAAACCAGATGGTGCAAATGCAGCGGTGGCCACTTTGATTATTGCCTTGTCAGCATATGGGAATAAACGCCTGTATTCAACATGGAGACAAAATTGGATATTGGATCTGGGTAGGGCGAGAGGATGGGGGCGAGAGGGGTGGATGCACGCCAGATGGAGCGTTAAGTCCCATGGGGGGATAAAACGGCCAGTAGAGTTTGGCAGACTGTTTGAGCCCATCTGAATTCATTTTCCAGCAGGGCAGAAAACGCCGGGAGGTGGAGCACCGCTGCCCCACGCTGGAGCAGCAGGCGGTGGATCTGAGGACATTAACTGGAAAACGGATGTGGGCAGACAGTGGTTGTAAATTAAACTCTTGTTTTTTTAAATTTGCTCAAAAGTGAGTTTGAGCATAAAGAAGTGATACTATGTAGTATTAATATGCTGATTTGTTCTCCCCATCAAGTTGACTTGAGCTAGCTTGATGATTCCTCTAAGGCAGGATGTATTAGGGCCAATCCTAATTGCGGATTAGGTTGTTTTGATCACTAGCAATTTGAACTAAGGATGATTGACTATTATATTAATTTATTATTAGTGTTTTGAAACTGAAGACTGAAGCTGAAGATGGCAATAATTGTGGACCATCTAGTACTAAAAAAAAGATGGCAATAATTGTAAATAATGATGAGTTGAGATTTGAGGTTAAAGTCTCTGGGATTACTAGTGACTGAATGTCAAGGATAACCCAATCATGTACTATATAGGGATCAGCCAGTGACTTAGGCTGAGGATAATCAGACTACCAGCTTTGGTACTGAGGATTCTATTAAGTGAGTGAGAGATTATGAGTAACTGCCTAGAGTTATGAATTACTAGCAACTAAATTGCCAAAGATGGTTAATGATAGTTTATATTAGTTAATATATGACTTACCGGCAACTGATGCTAAGGGTAAGTTAATTAAATATTTGGTTTATGTAAGGATGAAATATGTTGGACCAAGTACCAGCGGATTCACTGATAATTGGCAGTGATGCCAGCAATAAATGCGAATATTGTTTATAGGCGGGTAGTAGATTGCCATGGAAACTCCTAGTAATATTCGTTGTAACTTCCTTAGATTAAAGATCTATCTTTCTACCATCTTTTATTAGTTGTTAGTAGGAAGCTGCTAAATTGGTAAAGATGGGACTGAGGATCTCCAAGGTAGTCAGAAAGGGACGCACCTGGAGTCTAGCACTGCCAACTCCCATACATCAACCCTATAAGGAACCCTCAATGGGAACCTGGCTAACTGGCCAACAACATATGGGCTGATGGCCATCAGCCACGTGGATGGTGTAGCTAGAGAGCTGGGCTGCCAAGATGGGGGACTGAAATGCCAGTGCACCCTCAATAATGGCTTGTGATTGGTCATGTGAGGAAGGAGCAAGGGGTCAAGCCCAGGAAGGGGTATTAGGACCACCAGTGCACTTCAAAAAAGGGGCCAATGGCGCCAAGGCGAAGTTGTTGGTCTTCTGGGTTGGTGAGTAGATGTGAAGTTGTAGGAGGTTGATATGCCTATGAAGGCGAGACAGCAAGGGCCGGCAGTCCTCTTACTGTTTGTCCTGGTACACTTGTGGAGCCTGTTGTAGCATATTGCAAAATTTGTGACACCAAGGGTGAAACCAAAGCCATATCTAGTTTAGACAAATTAAAGTGACCTACGTTGTAAGAGACTTTCTCCAGGAGGTTGCAAAGAGGCATGCATGGGACCATTTGAGAACTTTTATTATGGACGCAGTTTTATTAGGAATAAGAGATAAATAATGAAGATTGTTCTCAAAACACTTATATAACAAAGAATTGGGGTATCATTTTCCATTAAGATGAGGCATTGTGCCCAATACAACCAATATACCCCAAACTATCATCTTTTGTGGTGCCATAGATTAAGTATGTTCACAAATGGGTGAATGACTGCAATTAAATTTTTTCAGATTTGATAATATGATAAGTTGAATGGGATTTGAAGCCTCATTTTCCCAGCAAACGTTTTATAGCATTGTAATTATAGAAATTGGTGCATTTTGTAGCTAAGGATGTAACGCATCTGCAACCATCATGTGCACCACCAGACACAACTTGAGCATATTATCTAACCTAACGTTGGTCCAGGGTGTGCTTCAGGTTAGAAAAGCTCATTATCTTGATCCCCTGGCCTCTTCACACTCTGAATTATTATTAAAATTTATTCTACACTTATGTCATTAAATAATAACATTTTATCCCATTCTTTTGGGGGTCACCCCCCTCAAGGGTTTCAAACAGGGAAAAGTTCTTGTGGCCAGGGCCAGCTTCATGGCGGCGACAATTAGTTTGGCCTTGGGCCCTGCTGCATCAGGAAAATGCTCTTGGATTGCATTAACGAGGTCCTGGGCATGGGCTCAGTCATGCGCTGGGGCCCAGCTGTTCTCCGCCACATCAAACTCTGTACATAACACCAAGTACACAAGTCTTTTCCTTACCCAATGGGAGGCTACAATATCCTCTACTTCCCACCTCATGGTCCCCTCACCAAGGTATTTCTCTAGAGTCTCAGGTGAGGGACCCTCAAACAAGGTCAGTTTGCTTTCATAGAACATCACAAAAAAACAAAAAAGGTGGGGAGAGATCCGACTGGTATGAGACATGACCTACCTTTCTGGCAATGTGGTAAGGTCCTATACACTTGGGCCCAATTTTCTGCATGGCTGCTTGAATGGGATATTTCTGGCATCCAGCATCACGATATCTCCTTCCCTGAGGCTGGCCCACCTATCTACTATCATCTGCATTCTCCTTATATACCTTCATGGTGCCATCTAAATTGGTGTTGACCCCTTTGTGTACTTTCTTGATGGACTTGGAGAAAGACACCACTGCTTTCACCCTGTAATTACCGCTGAAATCCATGTCAAAAGAGGGGTTAAAACCATAGTTGGCGAAGAAGAGAGCACCTAATGGAAGCATGCTAGGCGTTGTTATAGATAAACTGAGCCAGGGGAAGGTGGGAAGCATAATCAGAATTGTCAGCTTCATTTTAACACCGCAAAAACTTTTCAAGGCACTGGTTCACTCGCTCCACCTGCTCATCTGATTGGGGGTGGTAGAAATTAGATTAGCATGGTTGAATCTAAAGAGTTTTTCACAACTCCTCCCAAAAACAGATGTGAACTGGGGTCCGCAGTCATTAATAATATCCTGGGGCACCCCATGGAGGGAAAACATATGAGAAAAAATAATATAGTCGTCTGGGCAGCTGTTACTGAGGCGTTATAGTGATTGATATGGAAGAAGAATTTTAAACTAGTAAATCACTACCATGATAGCATCATAGCCCTCTGGCGCAGGTAGCTCCACAATAAAATTGACTGATAAGAAAATCCAGGCCTCTCTGCCTTTTTGACTGATATTTACACCCATGCGAGAGGCTGATGATTTGGTTGCATCCTATTGCAGACCAGGCACTCCTTAGAATATCGCGCCACTTTGCATCCAATCCTTTTAGTTACTAGTATTGCAAATAAGTTCCAAGGTCTTCGACTTTCTGGGGTGACCAACTGTAATCCCATCATGGTGTTCCTTGAATATCTTTAATTGGAGTGGCCCAGAGGGAACCCATAAGCTCCCTCATATCATAACATCTCAATTTCTACATGGTACCCCCTGATGATTTCTTTTTAATCTGACTTGCTCTTAGCGAGAACCATAGTATATTCTTCTGATAAGGGATGAGAAATGATGGCATTTCTGAACATACTATATTCCTCCAGGTTCTCTAGAGAAGCAAAAACCAGCATGCATGTCATGCTGGATGGTTGCTTGGATACAATATTACCTAGAAGAATCACCAAGTGGGTACTGTGCAAATCCACCTCCTTGAAATCAGGAACTAAAGCAGGGCAGCTCAGAGCGTCGGCAAAACATTATCATTTCCCTTTGTAACTCATAAGAGAACACAAATTGGGCAAGAGTCTCATGCCAGCGCTTGCCATTGAGTCAAAATATATGTGGCGTGTTAGTTCAGTAGGGCACAGTGATCTGTATGAACACGGAATAGCTGGGAAGAACCATGCAAATGACGACGCCAATAGGTCAGTGCTTCCACCACCACCATTAATCCTTTATCATGAACAGCGAAATTTAACTCAGTCAAGGACATTTTCCTAGAAAAATATCCCATTACTTGGTCTACTATATCTTTGCACAATTTTAACAGAGCTGAAGCTATTGCAAACTTGGGAGCATCTTTAGCCACAATTAATCCCTCTCACAGTCCACACGGTGAAGGATTGACATGAAAAGCAGGATGCATACCGCTAAGAAGGCATCCTCCAGTGCAGAGAACTACTGCAGAATTTTGGTATCATTAGCCTTATATAAAGCGCCGCTACCTCAGAAAGACTTGGTGTGAACTTTTTAAGGAAAGTGCAATCCCCCAAAAAGCTTCTTAATTTTATAACATTAGTTGGTGTTAGACGATTGCAGTTTGCCTTCTCCTTGTCTGGAGTGATCATATGGACTTTGTCGAGAATGATTTGCCCAAGAATATGACCTGTGACTTAAAATAGCCCATTTACTGATTTTCAACATCAGGTTCACTGCCCTCAAATGCTCTACCACTTGCCACAGGTGAACCTCATGGGATTCTTGATCAGGGGAGAATACAAGAATGACATCCATGTAGGCACTGCACATTACTCAATAGTTCTTCAAAGACCACATCTATATGTCATTGGAAAATTGCTGGCGCATTCTTAAGTCCAAAAGGAGTGACCCAGAATTGAAAAATCCTCTTTCTAATCCAGAGTGCAGAGAGATATTCCTTCCCATTTTTTTAAAAATCTGATTAAAAACGTTCAAGCAACCCAGTTTAAAGACTCTGACTTCTCCACATAATAAGTAATCTGTGACTTTGGCAGGATTGGATGAAGATCTTATGCAGTGACATTACTAAGTGTTCCTTAATACATGCATGGACGTAGATTACCATCTGCTTTTTCTAAAAAAAGAAGTGTGGAGCATGCCAGTGAGGTTCGCTGAAATAAGGCCCTTTTTTTAACTGCTCTCTAATCCACACGTCCAAGGCTGCCTCCTTCTGTAAAGTTATAGGGTAGGTTGGAGGAGAAATGCGACCCAGGTCATCAGTGAGTTAAAAACAATCAAACTCTGAAAGAGCTGGTAAGATGCTGGCAAAAACCGCAAAAAACAAAGATTCCAACGCTTCCAAACAGGAAGGTAAAGGTACTTCTGAAGTGAGCTTCAGTAGAGGTGCAAGGCTGAGCGTGTGTTCCTTTGGCCATTGAGGCATATGGACCTGAGCGTTTACTTCATACAATGGAAGACTAACTCCTGACAACTCTCCAGAGATAATGTCAAAGTATTGGATTTCAGGTTGTTCTGGCATCAAAATCTCCATCACTCCACACATCATATAAATTGGGTACAATAGATTTTTGGTAGCCAGAGAACGATCAGCCAAGTGTTACTAACTTGATAATCCACCAACCCCTGAACCTTCAGCATGAGATTACCCTGGGAGTCACCTTCCCTAATTACAACACCAGGTAAGTAGTTCAACTCAAATTAGTCATTAGGTCTTGGTCAATAAAATGCTCAGAGGCTCCTGTATCCAATAAAATACTTGTTCAAATTTCCCTAAATTGGAAGAAAGAGTAGCAGATAGTAAAAAAACCAAAAAAGTTTTCATTAATTACAAATAAAGCCAGAAAAATTATCAGTAAAATCTCCATCATCATATCCATGCCACCATGATACGTTTTGCATAAAAATGGAGAAGGATAATTGGACACCCTCAGCATTGAGGACACATAACCTATCACATTCTCAGCGGTAGCATACACATTTTCATATTGTATAATAACTTAGTTTCAGCCCCCTGAGACTTGAAATTAATAGTGGGGGTCAAGCGCGGGTTCTCAGGGGAAATATGGTGCACAGAAATGAGTTCCGCGCTGGACTCACAAGAGCTTATGTTCATTTATTTGAGGCAAATGACCAGGGGACAGACATTTTAAAAAAGGTAATTGTTGGACATTCCTGTCTGATTATGTAATAAGAGAGTTTTGGTTCAAAATAAGGATGAAAGCGGCCAAAAGACCCTGGCCAATTCATGGTGGAACCCTTTGAAGTGGTGCAATACTTTCATTAATAATATTTGCTAAATAGAGCTTTTCTTTCTCGTAACAATCACTTTAGTTAATACAATTTGATTCAAAAAGCAAATTTGGATAATCACACACAGGAAAGATGGGCGACTTTAATAACAAAAATAATACAACATGGGTGAGCGTCATAGCAAGCGGTGCGCTTAATGGTGCAACTAAGGGCAAGAAACGCCCTGGAGGGGGACCAGGAACCCAAGCTGTAAAAAAATTGCAAACTCAGACACCGTCTGGGTTTATGGTATTTACTGTAAATCACGCGCAATACATGTACATTCAATTTAACCAACCTTTGTCAAAGGTGGAACGCGGGATCAGACTCTTCCTTGGGATGAGTCACTGACCCTGTGGGAGAAAACATGTGAGGCACAGCCCTCACTTTTCCCTCATGCGGTATACATAGCCACCAACAACATGGGCTGCAGCTGGATCAATATTGGTTTCAAAACAGCTGATGAAGCCAATGCCGTAGCAAAAATCTACGTGGAAATTGCCCTCCCTGAGGGCAAAAAATTGTGTGCATGGTGCGCACCAGATGGAACAAAGCGAAAACTTTGTTCATCTCCTTTGACTCGCTCCTCACCAACCTTCCTCGTAAGGTAATCAAGGAAGAGCTCTGCAAAGGTCTTATGGCCTATGGAGAAATCCAACGACTCAAATTACAGCGATTTCGCTTAATGCCTAACCTGTGCACAGGCAAAGCTATTGCTGTAATCAACCCCTTCCCAGAAGTGGAAGAGGATTTATCCAGAATTCCCCACGCAGCAGAATTTCACTTTGCAGATGGGGGCCAGTCAGCTGCATTCTGAGTTACACCGGAACGCGCACCACCCATTTGCAACCACTGTGGCTCACTGGGCCACAAGGAACATGCATGCCCTGTAAAAGAGGGCTTAATGGAAAATGATTTTTGTGAAGAAGCTATGGACGAAGAGAATGAAAACTTTGCCAAAATGACTGATGGCCACCACCCATTCCACTGGGGTGAAAATGGACTATACTCCATCGTGGACCCATTTACAAGTAAACAGCGTAAAGCAGCACAAAAAGCCCGCAAGAGAGCAGCGGCTGAAGCGGCGGCACACGCGGAATCCGACATTAACCACGGACAAATTCAGGAGGATATTTCATATATTCACCAAACCAACCAATCAGAACAATATGCCCAGGTTAAAAATTTTCACAGTAACCAGACTGAGCCACAAAGCGTCATCAGTCATGCACATACTGAGGAACAATGCAACCTCAATTTGGGTGAAAATGCGGTGCACAATGCAACAAAGTTGAACCTCAAAAATATAAAATCCAATCAACAACCCGCATCAAACCAACATGAGACCTGTGCAGGAAAAGTTGACGCAAATGCAAAAAACCGCAATTCCCTTGAATCATTGGGTCAGATCAAGGGAACCAACAATGGCAGTGAAAGAGTTGGAGTACAGACGCGGAGAATGGCCAAAATGAGCCGCGGTGGGATAGGACCATAGGGTCCTCCCAACCGCTCCTGAGGCGCCACGGGCACCTCAGTGTCAATAGGGATGTTAAATATTGCAAGAGCCAGGGCTCATACGTCCCAAGCCAAAAAGCTGGCATTCCTGTGAAAACCTCTTGTAGACATCTTGGCCATCCAAGAAACCCACTGCCTACAAGGGGAAGAAGAATCCTGGTCAACCAGGGTCGCACCATCACAATCAGTGTGGACGTCTCACTGTGGGGTGATAGTCCAAAACAACAAAAAATTTAAAATTCCAAATTCATCATCACACTTGCACGGTCAAGTCCTGGTAGCAACAATCACATGCCAAGATGAAATAATTTCGTTAGCATGTATCTATGCACCATGCACTGCAACTGAGAGATAATTTTTTTTGAAAAAATTTCTACTCTCACCCTCCCATCAGATATCATCATGTTAGGCGATTTCAACTGCTGGGATAACCTTGATACAGATCGATGGCTTAGTCCAGAGGAAACCCACCTGGACACATTGAATTCCGCACAATGAAGGAATATCTTGGCCTACAGGATGCTCTCCCCCAGTTCACCACTCCTTCCCCACATGACGCGGCCCAACATATGTGAGGGAGCACTCATATCGATGAGTTGCATTGACCACATCCTCATCCCACAATCCCACCACTCAAAAATCTCCAAATTTACAACAAAAAAGATCAATTTTTCTGATCACCAATTAGTTACTATGCAGTTAGCGCCAACCCAATCCCACACACAGGTGTCGCCTTGGAGAAAGCTTCATCCAGAAAATATAAAATTTCCTGAGATATCTGACTGGGTTTAAAACAAGGCTACAAACCCAGAATTTACGGCCCCAAACACTTCAGATCCCATCGGAACATGTGAAAATTTCAAAAAAGATTTAATCAACAAAACCTGACATATTGCATCACGCAAGTACACCGCGGACACAGCCACAATCAAGCGTACCTTGGCAGAACTAGACCACCTGGAAATAAATACTCTGAGATCTGGCTATAGCCCTAATTGGGGATGCAAATGGGCAGAAATTTCAGCCTGACTTAACAATCTCATCTTCAAACACCAACACAAAATCAAAGTATTGAACAAAGGTAAGTTCATAAAGGAAGGTGAAACCTGTTTGACATACTTTTTCCACCAATTCCACTCCCGCGGAAACCAGCCCACATGCACACAGGTCCGCAAGATCAACGGTACTGTGGCAACTGACCCTGAGGAGGTCAAGGCGGAAGTACACCGCTATTACACCAAATTGTATCATGATATGCCAACATATCCACAAAAAATTAAAGAATTTATTTAAACTGCCAAGATACAAAGTACACCACCAAATTACAATATACTATCCCTTATCACATGGGAGGAGCTTTGGGAAACAATTCGCGGTGCACCACATAGGAAATGCCCAGGGCCTGATGGGATACCCTACGAATTTTACAAAAAATATTTTCAACAAATCGCCCCCTCCTATTGGCGTCAATGAACCAGAGTTTGTTGTGTTCTACGCCTATTACCAGGAGGCCATGAATCCTACGTTATAACCTTGTATAAAAAGGGTGACAAGTTGGACCTGGCCAACTGGCGCCCAATTGCACTCTCCAACACTGACACAAAAATTTTAACAAAAATTCTAGCAGCTAGATTAGGCGCAATTGCATCTGACGTCCTATCACCCAACCAGTTTGGGTTTATACCAGGGCGTTCAATATGGAACAACATTCACCCTGTTGCAAATATTTGCCAATCCAAAGCAACTGGTGCCCTGGTCTTCTTGGATCAGGATAAGGCGTATGACCGTGTTAGCTGGCCATACCTAAAAGAATGTCTACATCCTTCAAACTCCCACCAAGATTCATAAAATGGGCGATGCTCCTAACAGAATCTGCAATCATGGCTATATGCGGCCCTGGATTCCTAACAAACAAGATTAAACCACACAGAGGGCTCAAACAAGGGGATCCCCTCAGCCCACTGCTATACAATTTCAGCTTTGACCCGCTCCTCCGAGTAACTGACTCACATCTCATGGGGATAACCGCATAAGGACAATTAACAGTCAAGATACTGGCCTTTGCAGATGACTGCGTAGCAGGTATAGCAAACAATGAAGATGCCCAACAGCTGGAACACACTCTAGAGGAATACTCCAAGGTGAGCAATGCATCACTCAACAAAAGGAAGACAGAAATTATCCTCTTAGGCAAATACACAAACAATTGGGCCACAACATCAGAACCTCACACCAACACTCGAAGAAAAAACTCAATTATTACCCTTTGCAACACCTCCCACCACCACTCCTGTCCGACACCTTGGAATCTGGCTAGAATCAGGGGGATATGCTAATGAAACAATGGAAAGCAACCTGTTACAACGGGTATCCAAACGCGTCGCCTCCCTTAAGGGAAGAACCCCAGGACTAACAGGACGAGTTACAGTTGCTAACTCGCTCATCCTCCCAATACTGTGGTACCAGGCCCATGCGATAGCCTTCTCACCTACCTTTATAACCTCAATTCGCGCGCTTATCCAGGGCTGGCTGTGGCCTGGCTCTCACCCTCCTATACGGATGGAAACACTATTTGGCCCACGCTCAAGCGGAGACATGGGACTAATAGATTTTGAGAGCCATGCCAATCACATCCTAGGTACCTGGATAAAGGAAATTTTGCTCCAGATCTCCCGCAACAACATAGGTCCAGAGCAGCAAGGACTAACTTTGCACAGGCGCTCAAATTAACCAACCCACATAGTCCACCCAGACTACTTTCATACCTTGCCAAGCACCCTACTGCAACAGGTCCTCATGGAACCTCCCCTCATTTCAAACATATCCTCTGAACTAACCGCCATATGGGATGGACCATAGAGAACATGGGTACTATACAGGGAAGGGGATGACCCAGCCCCCAATTCAAATTAAGAAACCCAGAAAACCACCCCCAGAGGGATATGCTCGCAACAACCCCAAGCATAGCTAGGATAGAATACCTAGATATGTTGGACATTCCCTATGATTTAACCACACAGAAAAAAATGTGGAAAATGACACACCACCCTCTCCTACAGCCAAGGATAAGAGCAAACGCCTGGCGCTGTTTGAGAAGGACCTATAGGATGGCGGACCGCTCCAACTCCCTCCACAAAACATGTGCAGTATGTGGAGGGAGGGATCCCTACATCACCGCCTAGAAACATGCCCCCCAACCAAAGCTATATGGCAGGAAGTCGCACGCCTGCTTAAGATCCAAAACGAACAGGAATTCTTGATATCAAAAGGTATTTTTGCGCTCCAGATCGAGTCACCAATTCCATCTACCCTCCACTCCCTATAAATACCCTTGCAATGTGGACAATACACACAATTGCATTAGATGCGTTCAAGGGCACAGTCCCAACCATTCATGGGATTATTAACAGATTCCATGTCCACTTACTAGAGCACTTCCAAGCCTGGCTCTATGGATATATGAGACAAGACAAAAAGCGCTCATAGAATCATGGTTCCCATTCTGGTTCCTCCGACACAGACCCTTTCCTTCACACCTGCTCCATAGCATGAAAAACCCCCTCGGAGTAGTGCACCACCCCCCATACCTGGCAGTCCCGCTGGTAACAAGGGTAACTTGAGTACCCTGGGGTGCCCAATTTTTATATTTGTTAGTTATTCTCTTAGTTTTACATATATTCGGTAATGTCTGTCCCCTTGTCAGCTTACCTCGGTTAAATAAAATATTTGCTAAATAGAAAAATTAGGTAGTTGAATTGCACCAACCTTTCAGCGGATTAAGGGAGTCCATCTGTAAGTAGAGTATTATAACTCTCCTGTTCCCAGCGTGAAAGTGCGCAGTGCACCAGGCCAACGCCAGGGAACTAGCCGTTAGTGCCAAAGTGATTAGAGCCCAGCAGAGGGTGCTTAAGCAATAGCAACTTAGGCATAGAATTACGAATTTTATAATAAAAACCCCTATATAGGCGACGCGGTGCACATATTGAAAGGTGCTAAGCGACCCAGGTTGGAGAGAACCTGGGAGGACAAAAAGTGCACGATGGGAGAGCTGCAAGGTACTTGCAATGGCAAGGGCAATGAAGCTTGAGACCTCCTCAAAGAGGTTTGCGCACAGGAGTGTTCAGAAATATCATAAAATTTTAAAATAACATAAACGGGAAAAAATGTTTTATTTCAAAGTTGACCAACAAGGAATGTTGGTTGGGGAAAACATATTTAAGCTTGAACAGGGGAATAGGGGTTATGCTGCAGTGGGCCCAAGCACCAACTCACCTATAGGGCAACACTGCCATCTGAGTTGGTTGAATAGGCCAAAACTGGCTTCACTCGAGTGATCAATTGAAGTTGAATTCAACCTGAACGCTTTATTTCGAAAATGGAACAGGTTTTTAAAACCCCACTCCTTGACAAACCAAATTAAACCATCTGCGTTCATTTGGTATATCATTTGTTTTATTGCCTGGCTCGATGTCAGGGGCTGGGCGTTTAACACACCACTAGTCCCAACCTGGGCATATTTTGCCCAAACCCAGCATTAGTCCAGGGTTTACCTCAGGTCAGGAAGGGTCTGCAGCTTCACCTTCTGGGCCTCCTGGCACCCAGCCTTGTCTTTGGGGTTGGTCCCCACTATTATGTCATGAGCACATGACATTACCCTCTCCTCCTGATGGGGCTCAACCCCCACCAGGGGCTTGCACCAGGGAAAAGTTCTTGCGGGCAGGGGCCAACTTCATGGCGGCGACAGTTGGTTTAGGTTGGGATCCCGCAGCCTGGGGAAAACGCTGGTGGAAGGCGTCAATCAGATCTTGGGCATGCACACAGTTGCGCGCTGGAACCCAACTGTTCTCTGCAGCGTCAAAGCCCTTCCAGGATACCAGGTACTTGACTACTATTTTAACGTGGCGTGAGGCAACTATTTCTTCCACCTCCCACTCTGGCGCCCCATCCACGAGATAGGCCTCAGGAGTCTCTGGTGGGGGCCCTCAAACAACGTCATTTTGCTCTCATGAAACACTGAGAAGATAAAAATGAAGGGGGAAGATCTAGCTGGTATGAGGCATGGCCCACCTTTCTAAAAACGCGGTATGGGCCAATCCTCTGCGGTCCCAGATTCTTGCATGACTGCTTGATAGGGATGTTACGAGCACCAAGCATAATGAGATCCTCTTCCTTGTACGCAGGACCCACTTGGCGCTTCCCATCAGCGTTCTCCTTATACACTCGCATAGCCGCCTTCAAGGTTAGGAAACCCCCTGGTGGACCTTCTTGATTGTCTTGGAAAAGTCCACCACCGCTTCAACCTTAGACCCACAGCTGGACTCTATGTTAAAGGCGGGGTTAAAGCCATGTCTGGCGAAAAATGGGGAACAACCAATTGAGGAGTGCAATGTATTGTTGTAGCTAAACTGGGCCATGGTAAGGTGAGAAACACAATCAGAATGATCTGCAGCGGTGTAACACCGCAGGAACTGTTCCAAGCACTGGTTCACTCGTTCTGTCTGCCCATCTTATTGGGGGTGATAGGCAGTTGAATGACAGGGGCGAATCTGAAGAGTCTTATACAACTCTTCCCAAAAGATGGAGTGAATTTGGGTCCCCAGTCACTGATAATCTCTTAAGGAACCCCATGGAGTGCAAACACATGGGTGAAGAAAAGCCTAGCCATATATGCTGCGGTTATCGTGGTTCTGCAAGGAATGAAGTGGGCGAACTTTGTAAAACGGTCCACCACCACCATGATGGCATCATAACCATCAAAGACAGGTAGCTCCACAATGAAATCAACCAAGAGGGAAGTCCATGGCCAATCAGCCTTTTGGACTGGTACCAACAACCCTGCTAAAGGTTGACGATTGGGTTTCATCTGGTTGCATACCAGGCACTCCTTACAATACCGCCCCACATGAGCAGGCAAGCCCTTCCAATTGTAGGTGCGGCGTATCAACTCCAAGGTTTTTGCTTTCCCTGGATGACCAATGGTGATTCCATCATGATGGTCTTGGATGATTTCCAGGCGCAGTGGTCCATCTGGTACCCAGAGGCGTCCCTGGAACCACACCATCTCATCCTTTACATGATAGCCCCTGGATATATCCTCTTGATTTGAAGCGCTCTTTGCAAGTACCAGGGTATATTCGCCTGACAGCGGCTGAGAGAGGACGACCTTTCTGAACATACCATATTCCTCTGCGTGATCAAGAGGTGCAAGCGCTGGACCTTTAGCCAGGGGAGGGAAGTAGCGACATAATTTTACTTGATGGAATCATCACCTGGGTGTTGTGCACTTCTACCTCCTTGAGGTCAGGGGCTAATGCAGGGTTGCGGCTTAAAGCATCCGCCAAAACATTCTCCTTGCCCTTGGTGAACTCATATGTGAATGAAAATTTGGCAAGGGTCTCATGCCAACAGGTCTGACGTGAGGTTAGGACATGAGGGGCGCGGTAGTACAGCAAGGCACGGTGGTCTGTATGTATGCGGAATGGTAGGGTAGAGCCATGCAAGTGGTGACGCCAATATGTCAGTGCCTCCACCACTGCTAGTAACTCCTTATCATAAACGGCGTAATTCAACTCATGCAGAGACATCTTTCTAAAAAATATTTCACTGGATGCTCTATCCCATCTTCACCTACTTGTAACAAGGCGGTCACTATGGCAAAGTTGGAGGCATCAGTAGACACAATGAACTCCTTTGAAGGGTCAACATGGCGAAGAACAGTTTTGGACAACAGGGTGCACTTCACTTCTTGGAAAGCATCCTCCAAAATGAGAAACATTGAAGCACCTTGGCACCGCTAGCCTTGTATAGGGGAGCCGCCACCTCATACAGATTGGGTGTGAACTTCTGAGGAACGTGCACGTCCCCAAAAAGCCCCTTAATTCCTTAATTGAGGTGGGGGTAGGCCACTAATGAATCGCCTTCTCCTTGTCTGGAGATAACATGTGTCCCTGGTCAAACATGACGTTTCCCAGAAACATGACCTGGGACTTGAAGAACTCCTACTTTGAAATTTTCAGCATAAGGCTGGCTGCCTTTAACCGCTCCACCACTTGCCAAAGGTGAACCGCATTAGACTCCTTATCAGGGGAAAACACCAGGATATCATCCATGTAGGCGACCGCGCATACCCCTAACAGGTCCCCCAACGCGGCATCAATGCGGCGTTGAAAGATAGCAGGGGCATCCTTAAGCCCAAAGGGTATGACCCAAAACTGGAAGATCCCTTTTTCTGGTACAGAATGTGGTCAACCACACTTGTCCCTTTTTAATCCAGATCTGATTGAATGCATTGAGGCAATCCAGCTTGGAGAAAACCTTCGCCTTCTCCACATAGCGTGCAATCTGTGAATCCAAAGGGATGGGATGAAGGTCTGCTACATTAACGTTATTGAGGTTACCATAGTCTACGCAGGGGCGTAAAGTACCATCAGACTTCTCCACAAAGAGTAGGGGGAGCATACAGGGGAGGTACACTGAAAAATTTTACCTTTGTCCAACTGTTACTTCACCCACACATCCAAGGCCTCTTCCTCCCGGACATTTAATGGGTAAATTGGGGAAGATATATGCACCAGATTTACCGTGAGCTTGAAGTTACAACCAAACTCAGAGTGCTCAGGGAGTGCGTTGGCAGATTCTGCATCAAAAGAGGATTCCAAACCCTTCAAACAGGAAGGTAAGGAAAATCTCATGGAGGGTGGATCTTAAGAAAAGGAGCAAGATAAGGAGTGGGAACATTGGGCCAATGAGGTAATGGGCCCTGGACGTTATCCTCCAACAAGGGAACAATCAACTGGTGACTATTTATCGGATCAAAGATAGCGTGTTTACTTTCAGATTAGTGCGGATGTGAAACTTTATCCACCACTCAACCTGTCAGGGCAAAGCCTGACATGAAAAATATCCCTGATATATCAGTTCTTATTAGTAGAATATATAATATGTAATCAGCTTAAACAATCGAAGATGATAGCAAAATTACATAGCAGAACTATTAATGAAGTAGACATGTCGCTCCAAGCCTAACAAATCTAAATTGAATATTGGAACACCTGTGGCCAGGTCATAGTAGTCCTAACTAGGCAGTTGACTACTAGTCTAAGCTTTGGTTATCTAAGCCATAAAGAGCCTAAAGAATTTAAAGCTAGATAAGAATAAAGTAAGCCCTAAAGCTAATTCAATTAGTCTGAAAAGTGTATATAAGCTGAATATTTCCAAAATCATTCCTTGCATTCAATAAAGTTAAGATGCTTCTAAATACTTATTTGATTTACCTGCTTTTGATCCTTAGTAAATTACAAGGATCTTTATTATCAAGCTTATATCAAATTAACAACCCTGAAAACCCAACTATTTCCACTAACCCAATTTCACAATTACCCACTGTCACTAGTATCTTGGCCTTAACAGGGGTTGGACTAAATGAAGCTCTACAGCCTATATTAGGGACCAACAGACCTTTATTCACAGCCGTTATAATTTTTATCCGCATACTACCCTTGTTATACTGGACTCTTAACTCAGGCATGGCAAGTTCACGAGTTGCTATGACAAACTGGGTTAAAGATATTCCAGTCCCTGAAAAATTGACTGCCAACCAAACAAAATATTACCCCCTTTTCCTTATGCTACTAGGCGCAATAGCTATATATATATTGTTAAAGGCCTATAGCAAAATTAAGGCGCTTAGATATTTCTGAGTCTCAATCAGACAATCTATCAAGGAACTCAGAAAGACCCAGCCAAGTGCAGACTGTGACAGTAGCTAATCATGCTATTCCCTTTAGCTCCATAGTAAACTTTCCTGAAAAGTTGACACTCTCAACTATAAAGGAAGGACTGGCTTTATTAAGCGCACAATTCAAAATCTACCCCCACACTTATCATAATGATGCATGCAAAGTGATGTCAATAGGTTCCCAACTCATTGGGAATGCACTTAAATGGTTTGTAAAGGCTCTTGAAGAAGATGAAAGTCTATGCACTGATTATGAGTTTTTTAAAAGTCGAATTTTAGTCGCTGCAGCTCCAGCTGGATTAAGATTAAAAGCACGTATAACTCTATTGAAGCTAAGACAGGAAGATCAAGCTATGGAGGATTATACAAAATTTTTTGATGCGTTTCATACAGCTGATTTAGATTCTCAGATGGGTTCACTTCTCTTTCGTCAAGGATTGAATGACTTTTGGACAGAATTGGTTAGATATCATCCAATCACTATGCCTCTTCAGGATTTAATTGAGACCACAACTAATCTTATGATTGAAGCACCTACTAATTCAAACAAAAATAAGGAAAAGAAACTCATTAGAGATAATTATAAACAACGTTGGACCAAAGAAAAGCTATGTTATAACTGCCACAAGCTTGGTCATTATGCAAATGAATGCTCAGAAAAAACAGTTTCTGCTAAATCTCCATTAAAGAACACTGTTCAGCCTTATCCTATTTTATATGTAGCTCTAAGCCATGATGAATATAAAGAATGTACAGAGGCTTTAATAGATACAGGCGCATCTAGAACTTTCATTTCTGAGAAATTACTAGAAAGTTTAAAATGTACAAAAGGAATTGAATCGCTTGATTTAACTCTTGGGAATGGGAAGATTATCAACACCTATCTTTCAGATCAGCCCAATAGGCTTCATATTGGTTCCTATAACTCAGATGTTGAGTTCTGGGTGCTTAAGGAAACTACTCAACCAGTAATACTTGGATATACCTGGACATGTCAGATGAAACTTCATTACCAGTATGAGAATCATGCCATTGTTGTTAGCTTTGATGGGAAAAAGGAAGTTTGGCCTTTTATCAAGGCAAGATGCTCTGGGCTGTTAGTTGATGATACTCCAATTATAGAGTTGGAGGCCTGTAAAGCAACTATTCCTAAGTACTTAAGGCAATGGGCTTCAGTTTTCAGCGAAGAGGAAGCCAATAAACTACCTCAACATAACCTAATTGATCATGCAATAGACTTGGTTCCAGGTAAACAGCCTACTCATGGCCCAATCTACAGCAGTAATCAATGGGAACAAAAATCTTTGCGAGAATACTTAGATACCATGCTAAGCAAAGGGTTTATTAGAGTTTCACGATCCCCATGCTCATCACCACTTTTAATTGTGAGTAAGAAAGATGGAGGTTTACGTCCATGTGTCATACCAGAAGCTTAATGATATCACTATAAAAAGCAAATATCCCTTACCCGATGCAGACCACCTCAGCAACCAATTTTCTGGAGCAACAATATTTTCAAAGATTGATCTTAGAGATGCATTTAATCAGATACGAATTAAAGAAGAAGATGAGTGGAAAACTGCCTTTAAAACAAGATTGACCTGTATAAATATCTTGTAATGCCATGTAGTTTATGCAAAGCACCTAGCACATTCCAACAGATGATCAATACTGTACTAGGAGGCTACATGGACCAATTTTATGTTGCTTACCTAGATGATATCTTAGTATACAGTAAGTTTAAAGAGGATCATCTCAATCATCTTTAACTAGTATTTGAGGATTTCAAAAAAGTTTAAATTGCATGTTAAATTATCAAATTGTGAGTTTGCACAAGAAGAAGTAGAATTCCTTGGTTATGTTGTAGGCAAGAATGTATTTACAATGGCACCAAGTAAAGTTGACACTATCACTTCTTGGCCTACACCAACTAGCAGAAAGGAGGTAGGCTTCCTAGGTTTAGCAAACTTTTGCAGAGATTTTATTAAGAATTTTTCAACAATTGCATTATCTTTAACGCAACTCACCTCTGTTAATGTAACTTTTTCTTTGTCATCAAAGGCAGAAAAATTCTTTAATGACTTGAAGAAAGCGTTTACTACAGCACCAGTTTTAGCAATGCCAGACTATGAAAGGCCATTTGTGGTTGAAACAGATGCCTCAGGGTTTGCACTTGGAGGTGTTTTACTACAGGAGGGGGATGATAACAGGCTTCACCCTATAGCCTACTACTCAAAGAAGTTTATTCCAGCTGAATGTAATTACCCCATTTATGATAAAGAGATGTTAGCCATTGTTCAGACCTTGAAGCTTTGGAGAAGATACCTATGTGGGGCTAAACATCCAGTTACCATTCTGACTGATCATAAAAACTTAACTTACTTCTTCTCTCCTCAGCAACTAAATCAACGTCAAGCCAGATGGGCTCTCACTTTAGCTGACTATGAGCTAGAAATTGGTTATAAACCAGGAAAAATTAATGTAGTCCCAGATGCTTTAGATAGAAGATCATATCTTATCCCAGACGAAGGGAAGATAGAAGACTACAATACTCAAGTCTTACTAAAAACAAACAAAAAATAAGATCAACTTTCTCACCTTGTCTTAGTAAAATGGGAGGACGAACTGATCAAAGCCCAGGTTAAAGACACTTATTGCCAGAAAATCATATCTGATTTAAAGAATAACAAAAACAGCATTTGGTACCAAATGGATTATTCACTTAAAGGATATCTTCTACTTTGGAAACAGTGTCTCTATATACCTGAAGGTCCTCAACGGCTAACTATATTACGTGAATACCATGACACAAGCATGGCAGGTACCCTGGAAGAAATAAAATGCTTTCACTAATTCAGAGAACATACCGGTGGCCTGGTTTGATAAAAGATGTGATCAAATACCTAGCTGGTTGTGAGACCTGTTGTTGTACAAAGGCTAGAAGAGGACAACCACAGGGATTAATGGAACCTCTAAGTATGGCAACAAAACCATGGGAATCAGTTCCTTGGATTTTATAGTTGAGTTACCAAATTCAAATGGTTACAATGCTATTTTAGTAGTCGTTGATAGATTTAAAAAGATGGCTCACTTCATACCGGCTAAAACATTTGTAACAGCTAAGGAAAGAGCCCAACTATTTATAAAAATGTCTTTCTTTTACACGGCATTCCCAAAGAAGTGGTAACAGACCGTGGTGCTCAGTTTACATCGAATTTTTGAAATCAAGTAATGAAGGATCTAGGTATTAAAAGATGTCTATCCACTTCATATCATCCTCAAACTGATGGACAGATAAAGCGCGTAAATCATGTATTAGAGCAGTATCTAAGATGCTATGTGAATTCTGAACAAAAAATTGGGTAGAGCTTATAACAATGGCCCAGTTCTGCTATATTAAACTTGGACCATGCTTCTATAGGTATGTCACCCTTTAAAGAAAATTATGGTTATGATGTGAATTGGGGACCCAACTTCACTGAAATCTCAGAAAACCCATCAGGTAGAGACTTTATTAAAGATATTCAACAAACTCATGCCTTGTGCATTGCAAATCTAAAAAGAGCAATCAGGTCATATAAGGATTTTGCTGATAAGAAAAAAGTACCTGGGAAGATCCTAGAAATTGGATATGAAGTTTACCTAGATGTAAGAAATGTATCTATAAGTGTTCCATCACGAAAATTAGCACACCAACGCATAGGACCTTTTACGGTAGAAAAAATTATAAGTAAGGTAACATATCAAATAGCATTACCCAAGGAATGGAAAATCCACAATGTATTTCACCGATCCCTTTTACATAAGAAAGATGGTATCTCTCTACCCCATCAACGCATCAGAACAGCTGCCCCTCCATTGATTAAAGGAGACTCCAGAGTATGAAGTAGAAGCAATCCTTAAGAATAGGAAGCATTATGGGAAGATTCAGTATCTGGTAAAATGGGTAGGTTACCCTGTTGAAGAAAGTACTTGGGAACCAGAGGAAAACTTTAAAAATGCAAAGAATCTACTTCAAGATTGGAAAAAAAGAAAATTGCAGATGGCTTCAGCCTTGGTGGGGGATAATTTCAGGGCAAAGCCTGACATGAAAGATATCCCTGATAGACTATCTAGTACTAAAAAAAAAGATATCCCTGATATACATCGATGAATCCCCCCTTGGGTTGGGACCATCTAATACTAAAAAGATATCTCTGATATATCAGTTCTTATTAATAGAATATATGATATATGTGATCAGCATAAACATTCAAAGATGATAGAAAAATCACATAGCAGAACAAATAATGAGTCAGACGAGTTGATTCAAGCCTAACAAATCTGAATTGAACATCGGAACACCTGGGGCCAGGTCATAGTAGTCCTAACTAGGCAGTTGACTACTAGTCTAAGCTTTGGTTATCTAAGACATAAAGAGCCTAAAGAATTTAGAGCTAGATAAGAATCAAGTAAGCCCTAAAGCTAGTTCAATTAGTCTGAAAAGTGTATATAAGCTGAATATTTCTAAAATCATTCCTTGCAGTCAATAAAGTTAAGATGCTTCTAAATACTTATTTGATTTACCTGCTTTTGATCCTTAGTAAAGTGCAAGGATCTTTATTATCAAGCTTATATCAATTTAACAGCCCTGAAAATCCAACTATTTCCATTAATCCAATTTCACAATTACCCACTGTCACTGGTATCTTGGCCTTAACAGGGGTTGGACTAAATGAAGCTCTACAGCCTATATTAGGGACCAACAGACCTTTATTCACAGCCGTTATAATTTTTATCCGCATCCTACCCTTGTTATACTGGACTCTTAGCTCAGGCATGGAAAGTTCACGAGTTGCTATGCCAAACTGGGTTAAAGATATTCCAGTCCCTGACACAACCCCCATAAAATGAGGACAAGAGGTGCTTGTAGCTTGGAAATGATTAGACAGAAGATAGGTGCCCACCTGGTAGTCCACTAACCCCATGACTTTCAGTGTAGGGATACCTTGAGAAGCTCCACCTCTAGCCATACCACCTGGTGAGTAACTCAACTCAAGGTAGTCAGCCAGATATTAGTCAATAAAATTATTGGTGGCACAGGTATCCACTAAAATGGTTGTGCTGAACTTCCCAAGAGGGGATGTAAGGGTTGCGGTCAAAAGGAAGTATCCAGAGTGAGATTTATTCAAAGCAGAAAACGCCCCTACTTTACCTAGATCATCTATGGCTTGAGCAAACCGTAAGGGTAGGTTTGGGAATCAAAAAAGGGGGAGTATAGTCGGCCACTCTTACTACTGAGGCCACATACCCCTCCATGCCTTCTACATTTGCATAAACGTTTTCATATTGTAAGCGCAGTCCTTTTTAAACTTCCTGAGTGCTGAAAATAATGGAAGAGGTCAAACGAGGATTTTCTGGTGTGATTCCATACGCAGGAATGGGTTTCAGGTCTGAACCATGATAGGGCCAATATGGTTCAGAGATATATCTAAGGTTTTCGTTACAAAATGCATTTTTCAACGCAAGTGAACCTGTCCCTTAATCTGCAATGGCATGACCGACGTTATACATGGCAACACCCCCAGGACAATCTGCGCTGATTCCAAAAGCATCAGCTGAACGCGCGGGCAAAGTGAAACTCATTTATATAAATCAACATTGAGAAATTCGGTGGAAAGTTGGGGAATCGCGACCTTTGGACCTCAAAATGTCCGTATCCACCAGGTACAAACATGAAGGGTGGATACTTTCCAGTTGGAGGCAACCATAATAACGCCAAGTTGCTCCAACCTTTGGGAAAAAGAGGAAACAGCGGTGCGGCTAATGACAGCTGGAGCCCACAGCTGATGGTCACTATTACCACTTTGGAAAAGATCCACACGGAAAAAGTTTGTGCACATAAGAAAAAAGGGTTGGTCGACTAATGTAAGGAGAGTATCTATAACTCTCCTGTTCCCAGCGTGGAAGTATGCGGTGCACCAGGCCAACGCCAGGGAACTAGCCATTAGTGCCAAAGTGGTTAGAGCCCAGCAGAGTGTGCTGGAGCAATAACAACTTAGGCATAAAATTATGAATTTTATAATAAAAACCCCTATATAGGTGACGCAGTGCACATATCAAAAGGGACTAAGTGACCCAGGTTGGAAGGAACCTGGGCAGACAAATGGTGCACAAGGGGAGAGCTGCAAGGTACTTGCAATGGCAAGGGTAATGGAGCGCGAGACCTCCTCAAAGAAGTTCACGCTCAGGAGCGTTCAGAATATCATAAAATTTTAAAAAACGTAAATGGGGAAAAAGGTTTAATTGCAAAGTTGACCAACAAGATATGTTGGTTGGGGAAAACATATTTAAGCTCAAACAGGGGAATAGGGGTTATGCTGAAGTGGGCCTAAGCACCAACTCACCAATAGGGTGACAAACCCATCCAAGTTAGTTGAATAGGCTGAAACTGACTTCACTCAAGTGATAAATTGAAAATGGATTCGACCTGAGCGCGTTATTTCAAAAATGGAATGGGTTTGAAACCCCGCTTCTCAACAAACCAAATCAAATCATCCGTGTTCATTTGATATATTATCTGTTTTAACACCTGGCTTGATGTCAGGGGCTGGGCGTTTGGCACACCACTAGTCCCAACCTGGGAATATTTTACCCGAACCCAACGTTAGTCCAGGGTGTGCCTCAGGTAAGGAAGGGTCTGCAGCTTCACCTTCTGGGCCTCCTGGCACCCAGCCTTGTCTTTGGGGTTGGTCCCCACTATTATGTCATGTGCACATGACACCATCTGAGGTTCCTCCCCATCCCATTAACCATTTAAGTAAACCACTTAAGCGGGGACCACCCCTTTTTATAGCCTTGGAGGGAGTCCCACCAGGTGTAAAATTTTCCCTCATGGTGATTGGTTCAGATATATAAAATCCTTGCCTAAAGGACTGGTCTTACCTACTATTGACCCTTCATTGGCTATTCCATTGAAGCTAAGCAAGTTTCAAGAGATCCAATAAATCAAAACCCTATATTTCCTAATTTTGATACTTATAGCTTATACAGAATTTCTCAGCTGTCTCAATTCAAGCCTTAGATCGTTTATATACTAAGCAGTGCTATATTAATAGGGTTCTCTTTTCAACCCATCGCCATCCCTAATATATAACTAAAAACCCTTCTTATTTTTGTAAATTTATTTTTACTAGTTTATTATAAATGGTGTCAAAAATCCCTAATTAGTTAACAGCAGTTAAGAGCTTAACTACTCCTGCTTCATTTGGAAGTTGAGTCCTGTGACATTAGCACCAGCGAGAATTAATTCAAGTCAGGACCTCGACAATATTAATAAAAATAAAATGAGGTTGGATGCTCAAATGAGCAAAACGGCGCCAAAACCTAATAAAATAGCCCCCAGGCTGTCAATAACAAACCAATAGATGACCATGATGGTGTGCGAGGGATCCAGGGGACATTTCCTCAGCATCATAAATTGTTGAGAAAAGTGCAGGCCCAGACAGAGAGCAAGAGAGTGGGGGCGTCAGCAGTTTAGGTCTCAATATCGCCTAGGGAGGGCCAGGCTAGTCACCATGCACCACTGCAAAAGGCGGTGATGTAGATGACCAGATCATTTCAACTGAGTAATGCATCAGGAAGATTGATAAAGATGGCAATATTGGTGCGAGTGATCTTGGTTTTGTGGTTCTTTTCCATTGCCGTGGCTTTCAGGATGGATTTGTGGACATTTTTATGGAAATTAACGAAGTCCCGCTTACCTGCCATGGCAAGAGTATCTGGGACACCATGGGAACACCAGCGGCAAGCATAGCTACTGACTTAATGAAAACTATGCGTAGAGGGTGGCAGTTGGGCAAGGCAGCCATTTTGACAACAAGCTGGTGATTGGAGCAGAATGTTGCTGCGTCTGTTTGAGGATTATAGTGCTGACAGGGGAACTGGTCATCATAATCTGTTTTTAAAAATTGTTCAAGGGTAAACGCAGTTGGTTCAATGAGCTCACCTTATTCAGAAACCTCAGCCAATAAGGTCCAGGGATTTTGATTATACTGGGTCTGGGCTTCAGTGAAGGTTTGAAATTTGGCTGATGAATGGGAGGAAGCACGTGGTAGAACGTTTGCTCAAGACGCCTCCTGATTGGTTGGTACAGGTGTGGGTGTGGGTTGAGGAAGAGCTTGATTGCTAATATGGAAACCGTGGCAGCATCAGGCTTTGGTGGAGGGGAAAGATGTTACCCCGCACAGTATTTGTTGTAGGGGGACTGGCAACAGGTAGGGTGACGGAAGATGTGGGCTCAGAGTTTGTCAGAAGTGGCTAAAGCTGGGAGTTTGCATTTCAATTGATCTAACTTAAAAATAGGCCAGACAGATTGTGCAGCCGCCTCAACATGGGCCCAGAATGGATGGTTGGGGGCAGAAGGGAGAACAGAATGTGGGAAATCAACTGTGTCATTTTATTTAAATTAGGGCGTATTGTTGCAAATGCCTGAGGCCCTTCAAGATGTGTGGTTTCATTTTGGACCACAAACAGAAGTATGGAGTCAGAGCCTTAGGCAGCCAAACCAACCATTAGCTCCTGATGGAGCACTGAAGGGGGGAGAAGGGAAAGCAACCCTGTGAACTGAACTACCATAGTGTGTCCGCAGGAAGCTGAGTATGAGTGGTGGGGAGTGGGCTGACCTGGAACACCAGGGGCACAATTGCCGCAGTGGCGGCATCAGCTTCACAGGTGAAGCCAAGGTTAAAATACCCCTTCTAGGAGTGGAAGTCAATAAATTTGACAGGTAACATTACCGCCTGTTTTAATTCAATCATTTGTTTGTCAATATATGGAAATAACTTCCAATATTTAATCCTAAGGCTGAAACACATGCAGCTCCAAGGGAGCACCATGGAGTTTCAAGGCACCACCTAGGTACGAGCAAGGTGTTTGTTGACATCCTTGGGCAGAAAAACCAGCCCAAGGTTTTGGTAGGACTGAATGATTTTATCCAAGCGTTTTCCTCTGGATGGAAAATGCTAGGGGTTGACTTGCTGCCGCACCACCTTGGAGCAACTGATGGTGGATCTGAGGCCATTGGGAGCTGGTAGGTGAGGGGAGAAGTTAAGTTTAATTTACTCTACTTTTATAAAATTTCGCTTGGAATGTTACGCTGAGTGGAAAAGCAAGAGCTTATAATCAGCTCATTTATGTTAATAATGTAGAATCCGTTATAAAAGAATTTTCAGGTGTCAACAGCACCATATTCAACATGGTAGCTGTCTGTTTGTCACTATCCAACACCATCAATGCTGGGCCCCCATCAATGATTCAGCTGGTCCATCAAGATCGATGTGCAAAGGGGAAATCGTATCATATGAATTTATATTTTAAATTTGGGGCTAGACTATCTCAAACCCTATAATTCCCCTGAAAGACGTAAGGATCAGTAGCGAGCCCTTAACTAATTAAAGAAGAATCCATAGTTTTGGGCGCCATAATTATAGGAGCCTCCACAGGTGACATTATCGCAGCTAAATCAACTGAAACATATAATAAAGCCTCAGGGATAGACCCCTTCTCACCCTTAAGTTTCTTTAAAACTGAAGAAATGGAGGGATAAGACTCCTCCCATTTCAAAGGTGCACGTGAGTTTTTTGAACCAGTATTCTTAGGAGCCTCCATGGGTGAAACAATGACGGCCAAATTACCTGGCCCTTTTCCAGTTGAGGCAGAAAATCACCCCAACGAGCTTCAATCAGATGATAAAGTTGGCAGGGGGAGAATGACACACTGAGCGTTCCCCATGGAAGAATCCAACGTTGAAAAAAACTGACATTTTAATGCATCAGACAAAGGCAGGAGCCAAGATCAGTTGAAAAATTTGTTCAAACATACCTTCAAAGGCCGTTCAGCATGACGCAGAGCAAAGAACTCTTAGAAGGTTTGGAAGAATGACATGTCAGAGTGACATCACTCCAGTAAACGTTCAAAACCTTCTACTAACCTAAATAAAAAGTGGTTATGCTTTGAACAACTAAACCCCCAGTCAGATGCACTGGGGGACAATCAATACAGCAAATCCACCTCAAATGAGGGGTATATGTGAACAATTTAAGGTTTTTATTAGAAGCCTACGAAATGATGGAAGCTAGCGCCTGTGAAATTCGAGAGTAAACTTCTGGGGCGAGTCTTGTAATCACACCAACAGGAACAAAGAATCTGAGACCACCAAGTATTAATAGGAAAGGTGAAAACTTCCAAGTTAGCCATATTGAGAATATTGTAAAGTTGCACTAAAAAACCAAATGCAGACACTGTGGTTAGCGTTATCAAGACCATGATGAACAGCCAACAATCCCAGTTACGCTCATGGAGAGGTCCACGTGGATAATTCATATAAGCTTTTAGTAAAGAGGTTGGTCAATTAATGTAAAGAGAGTATCTGTAACTCTCTCATTCCCTGAGAGGAGGTTCAGAATGCACAGCCACACGATCAGGGATCAATCCATTAACAGCAAAGTAAAAAAGGAATCACAAAAGGTGTTAGTACACAGGAGACCCAGGAGAGAGAGTAAGCAACTTATAAATCACTAAATATGCTAATTATGTGATTACTTGGGTGGACACCAGGGTGGGACCATATATAAGTGCAGATCAGCACGGGGGTTCATAACACCTCAATTAAAAGAGGAAAGGTTCTAATAAAGGTAAGACTCAAAGCAATATATAGTTTAGGCAAAATAAAGTATCCTATGTTGTTAGAGACCTCTTCTGGGAAGTCTGTAAAGAGATCAGACCAAGGAACCATCTGAGTTTAAAAATAACGTAGCTATCAAATTAGCCAAGTCAAACAACAAAAAAGGTTAATCTCTAAACACTAATTTAAAAGAATTGAGGCATCATTCTTTATTGTGTGAGGCACTGAGCCCATTACAACCAATAAGTG
This sequence comes from Massospora cicadina, assembly GCA_022478985.1. Classification (NCBI taxonomy): domain Eukaryota; kingdom Fungi; phylum Entomophthoromycota; class Entomophthoromycetes; order Entomophthorales; family Entomophthoraceae; genus Massospora; species Massospora cicadina. Next base: position 234,400 of record JAKSZP010005323.1, read on the forward strand.
CAAACCACCTTCCTTTGTGGTACTATAGCTTGAGTATGCTTTCACTTGGATGATTGATTGCAATTGGATTATGCCAGATGTGGCAATATGGTAAACCAAAAGGGATTCAAAGCCCCATGTTCCCAGAAAATGTAATGTGCCTTTGTAATTTAAAAAAACTGGTGCAATTCAGAGCTGAGGATGCAACGCTCCTGAGACCATCACGTGCACCCCCAGACCAACTTGAGAAGATTTGACCTTTCCCAGCGTTGGTCCAGGTTGTTCTTCAGGTCAGACAATTTCATTAGCTTGATCCCCTTGTCTCTTCATGCTCTGCCTTATTGGTATAATCTGTCCCTACAATTATGTCATATGACCATGACAACCCTTGTGTTTTAGCTTTCTTATGGTGGGGTACAAAAGCTGAAACGATGGATATGCTTACTTTAAATAACTTAAAAATATATTAGCTTAAGTATTGTGTTTGGATATTGAACTAGACTCCCTCCTCTTAAGGAAGATATACAAGTGGGCATATCTTTTTTCCTCTCAGGAATCTTGTATTCCTCCTTATTCCCACGTTATTGTAGATACCCAGATATATTTTTTCATGCACTATTGTCACATCGTAGATATCAAAGATTAAATAATCTATAAATAAATGTGGTACTAGGTGCCCTGGAGTACTAGACCCTGTATATGTAGGATTTATATCTCTCTTGTTGGCCAAAATGGTACCCAAAAAGTCAAACTGTTAGATGCAAAACACCAGATGGTTTTGAAAACTTTTACTGGTTACCTTTTTGTTAAATGTGAAAATTTGAGACTAATAGGATTTTAGCTTTAATTATACTCCTACCGTCTTGAATAGTGATCCTAAGATTGTGGAAGACTTGACCGCTTCTCAGCGTTATAAAGTGGAAAAACTATATTGGAGTATGCTGATATATTCGCCATGAACACCTTTGACTAAAAGAAAAAGAGTATGAAATTTATCATGTGGACAATGGTGATGCTGCTCCCATATGCACCTGGCTTAAAATGAAAAATATAGGGGACTCAAGTTTATGTTGAGCACAAACAATTGCTTGTGGATGAGGTATTATAACCATTAAAGAGTCCACAGTCATCACTGTTAAGTTATAAGGATTGCTCACTTTATAATTGGATTACTGCACGCTTAATTGATATGAAGTTCCTTTAATTGATCCCTAATTTTTCTAGTGGCTTACGGTATTTGGACCGTTCAGAAACTCACTAGGTGTATTAATATAGCCTTAAATCTTCTGGTCAATTTTGGGCTTAATCTTCCCTTCGTAATTGTGAACTTCTTCTGTGGCAGGTTTAGTTACAAACTGGGAATTTGGCACTTCCAGCTTGTTGACACTTCTCCAAAAAAATCTGATGAAAAATTAGGAAAGAAATGAAATAAATATCATGATTAAAGGATATTTCTTTGCTAATTAGTCATTAGCCAGGCGCCAGTATTTATGTCTCTAGGGCATCTCCTAGCCACATTTGAGCACATAATTTTAACAGATTATTTTATCACCTCAGTTAAGCCTTTAAACTAATACAACTTAGATCTATTGCTAGGTTTATTGGTGGCAAAATGCTCTTGAAATCTGGAGGATTTCAAGAACAAAAATTGCAAAAACATGCAAAATTCTCCAAAAATCTTCTTGATTTGAGTATCGTCATACTGCTGAAAAAATACACCATCTGTGAAATTTCTGCATCAATTAAAGTAGATGACATACCCCTAATTGGGACGTTGGCAGGCCTCAATTTTGATAGCACTAGTTACTCCCTTTTTGGGTGGTCCATGTGCAAGTGCTATCATGTCAATTATGCATATTGGCTTATAAATTTCGCCCTAGGGCAGAAAGTTGATTAAAAAATAAAAAATCTTTCAGCCCATGGGACTTTTAGACGTTATCCTTGGGTCAATCACAAACAATTTTTTATGTAGAGTGTTTGATATTGTTTCTGATATTCAGTGCCAGTTGCTGAGTTTTAGGTGTAGTGATAATTGGCCATAATGTGTGAGTGGATTCAGCCTGAGCTTTTGATAAAGTAATTGATCAAATTGAAGTTGGGATAATTGGCCTGAGCCGTGTAGCCTTAAGGTGAGAACTAAAGTATTAACTATAACATTGAGAGGATAATTGGCCCAATCTGATGGTTGTCAAAGGGTTTATTTTAGGGTCAACCACCAGAATCTGACAATCACTGTCAGGCCACTATGGTGAAATAAACTGTAGGCACAATAATTTGAAGCCAGGGTTTTTTAGCTCACAGAATTGGGTAAAACTTAGACATTTAGGACAAATAATAGCTAATAATTAATTAAACGTATATAAGATCTTCCTATGTAAAAGTATATATATGAGAGAATAGTAGCATTCTTATAGTTATTGATAAAACAAGGATAGCTATATAATAAAAGAAAATGTTAAGATGATAGGGAGGATACCCCAGTGGTAGAGTATGGACCCTCTACCACTGCCTCCAGAGTCTAATCCTGGTAATGGACTTTGGGTAGGGGACGATATTGACTGTGTTGGTTTTGCACGCCAATGCCCCAAACTGAGATAGCGAATAGCAAAGGCGGTCCATGGAGTTCATGGCCTATCATACACCGCGCATGGAGGTTTTTTGGGTTTTATCCTCCTTTCCCATTTTCTTCACTTCCCTAATTGGTGCGGTATCATCCCCAGGTCAGCCCACCTCAAATAAAATTTAAAATTTAAAATGTTAAGATGATAGGAGCTTTTCAATCTCGTTGCAATCACTATTACAACCTATTCAATTCAAGACTGAATCTAGTCTGAATATCTCACAAAGGAGATTAGTCTGCGCCCATGTCAGGGGGCAGTTGGGCAAGCAAGGTAAGAGGAGCAGGTGGAAGGCCCGCGGCCTCCAACGTTCAAAAACGCCCCAGAGAATCTGGCGGAATTGACAAAAATACTAAAAAACTGGCGGTCACTATTTCCCCAGAGATACTCGCATGGCAAGCATGATGCAACCAGTACATCAACACGCCACACTCCCAACTACTTTCGTCGGTGGAATTCAGAGTCTGCATGTTTCTGGACATCCAAAAAATGGCCTTATGGGAAAAATTTTATGGAGATATACACACAATTTTCCTGACCGCGGTGTACGTTGCACCTCACTCCATGTCACATGGTTGGCTGGACCTAGGTTTCAAAAGCAAAAAGGCAGCAGACGAGGCTGCAGTGGTGCACGTAGTGGTTGACCTCCCCAAAGGGCAATGGGTCATCAAGACTAAATGCACCAGATGGACAAAATCAAACCAAATTTTCCTCACGTTCAACTTTTTGCCTACTATGGTAAAACGTGACAATTTGGAACAACACTTGAAAGATGGTCTCACCATATACAATGAAATACAATCTTTCAAATTGCAACGCTTCACGCTGATGCCACACCTGTGCACTGGCAAAGCCATCACAGTTCTGACCCCAACTGAGGAGATCATGAAGGACCTAACCCAGATCCTGCACTCCACTTTTATTGATATTACAGGGCATACCACCCACCCATTCCAGGTGACCGTGGACAGCGTGCCCCCCATTTGCACCCAATGTGATGCATTCAGCCATAAGGCACACGTATGCCCCATCAAGGAGGGCGTCACATTCCAAGAGCACCCCTTGGTGGCCATGGCCAGCGGAGAGGCGCACTACGAACCAACTGCAAGCACCAAGGAGGCCTTCCCGTGGGGAGCACAAGGCTGCTACCTACTGGTAAAGCCTATCTCCCCACAAGAGCGGAAGAAGGCCAAGCAGGCCCATAGGGCCGCGGCTAAGGAAGCAGCCAAAGCCACCACCGCTATCCCACACTCACAATGCCAGGAGAACATGGAGACCTTAGTGGTGGAAGCAACTCAGGAATCCATCAACCAATCAAATTGGGAAGCCCATGCTGAGCAGGCCACTCAATCTGAGGATCCAATGGGAGACTTGATCTCACCCAATCATTGCACATAAGCTCTGATCGAAACCAACTTGGGACCCATCCCAACTGAAAAAAATTTTTTGACCCACTCAACGGTGCACCAAACTCACCTGCACCGCAAAAAATTTGTCCGACGTCAGGAAAACAAAAAGTGAAGGCTAAAGCCAATGTTACTCTTTCCACAAAAATCAACAAAAAC